>JAKSZP010009482.1:0-114462 GCA_022478985.1 Massospora cicadina | reverse complement strand
ATACAATTGAATGGTTTGTGTTTTGATAATTGAACCAATTGCCAAGATTTGATGCATCATATTCGGCCATAATATGCAAGCATATTTGGGATGAGCACCTGATAGATTACTTGATCAAATTGTCATTGAGATAATTGGCCCAAGTTTTATATTTACAATGGGCATTAGCTCAAGCGTTGAAAGGATAATCGGCCCAATATGATGGTTGTCAAGGGATTATTTTTGAGTCAACCACCAGAATCTGACAAGGAGTTTATAATTTTTAGTTTTTGTTATTTTTGATGACCACCCCACAGTGTGTCATACATACTGATAGGGATGGTGAGACCCTAAATAACCAGGATCCTTCTTCCTCCTGTAGACAGTGAGTTTCTTGGGTAGCCAAGATATCTACAGAGGATTTTTGCAGGAAGCCCGATTTTTTGGCTTGGGACATATGAGCTCTGACTCCCGCAATGTTTAGCATCCCTATTGTCACTGAGGTTCCCATGGCACCTCAGGAGTGGTTGAGAGGGCCGCCCAGCCCATACTTAAAGCCCTTGTTACTGGTCCTGCTTCATGTCATAGGACCAGTATAAACTGTGACATCATCTGATTCCAACTCTGGTGTTACTTTCTTGCATAAAGTGAAGTTTTTCGAATTTTCAGCATATTCTTCCGCTTGTGACCCTTGTTAAATTGGTGCGGTGCACTGATTTGTTTCTGTGATTTTAGGTGCAATTTGGAAAATTGTGTCCCGCTTTTCCGCCCACAGTGGAGCCAAGTTGTTCTGCTAATTTTGCATGATTGATGTCATTTGGTAATTTAGTCGCATTGTTAAGAAAAATTTCATTTTGGTCATACTTCTCTCATTGGGTAACATAGCCAATTTCCTCCATGCCCTCCTCAGCTTGGGCAGCCTGTCCTTATTGGTTAGCTCAGCCGATTTCCTCAATGTCTTCCTGATTTTGCTGGGGTTGATGGCAGAGGCCATGAGTAATGCAGCCATGGCCACTTCCTGCTTGCTGGCCTTTTTCAGCATTTTGCATGCTTTGGCTGTTACTGGTATATGATGAGGTATTGTCCATCCTCTCCCATTGGAAGGCATGGTTGGCATCTATCATTTTTCCAAATTCTGCATCATTTTTATCCATGGAGTCATCACAGAATTCTGGGGCCATGATGCCCTCCTTCACTGGGAATGCATGTTCCTTGTGCCCTAATGCAGTACAGTGGTTGCAGATTGGCAGTGCATGTTCCAGTGTGACATTGAATGGTTCTGACACCTTCCCATCTAGGAGGTGAAATTGTGCTATGCAAAGGATTCTTGTGAAATCCTCAGCCACCCTGAGGATTGGGTGGATTATGGCGATTGCCTTTTCTGTGCACAGGTTTGGCATCAATTGGAATATTTGTCTTTCTAATTGTTTAATATCTCCATAGTGCTTAAATCCAGCTCGGAGCTCCTCCTCAATTTTCTTATAGAGAGGTTGGTGGGGAGCTAGTCAAAGGAGATTAACAAAGTGTTTGCTTTGTTCCATCTGGTGCGCACAGTGTGCACAATTTGTTTGCCCTTTAGGATGACAGCTTCAATGCATATTTTTTCAGCAGCATCTTCATCTTCTTCAGTCTCAAAGCTCAAACTGACACAGCCATGCTGGACCATTTCCATTTTCCATATGCACTGCGTAGGGGAAGAGGGAGGCCTGTTCCTCGCACACTTTCTCCCACAGAGTTGGTGACTAAAACCCTAGTTAGAGTCAGAGCCCATTCTCTACCTGTAAAATTGGTTGATTGTACTGGTTTTCATGCACTGGTTGTGTTTCATGGTAAGCTCCACAAACTTGGGAGGTAGTTCAGTTTGTGGTTTCTTGATGGCATTGGTTCCTGGTCCCCTCCAGGGAGTTTCTTGCCCTTCAGCGCACCGTTTTTCCCATAGCCTGTTACAGCTTTCGCCTAGTTCGATTGATTTTTGTTGTATACGCCCATTTTTCCTGTATGATTATCAAAAATTGCTGTTTGAATCGAATTGTAGTAACTAATGTTTTTACTATGAAAAAAGTCTTTGGCGAGCCTCCAGATCAAGATTTTGATATTTTTCCCCAGACATTTTCACATAGTCACTTGGTTTCAAGGAGAAAATGCTGCCATACTCCTCCAGGAGGCTCTCAACATTCTGGTGTTTGTTAAAGTGATATTTTCCCCAATTTTAATCTCAACCAGATCTATGATAGGTAGGGTATTGAAAACTAAATCTTATAACAATACAAGACAACTTACATTGTCAATATTTCAATGGGACATAGTTTTACATAAGCAATAGGGGCATGCTAAGAGGGACTTTAAGGGGTTTTAGTGATTAAATTCCCTAATAAATAGAAATTGATTACCCATAGACAGGATCTGAAATCCCAGGGTCAGGTCAAAGATTCCTTGATGTAAGGGTTAGGTTGTCGATTAGCTCCAAAATTTGATTAAGAGGGGTGGAAATCTGAATTCCTATATCCATAAAAGCTTGTGAGTCAGAGGGTATTGTGATAGGATGAGGGTCTTGCATAGGGATTTCCTCTTCAGCATCCACAGCCTCTGGGGGTAACTTATTTTTACCCCTAAGACTTGGTATTCAACCTTACAAATGGAGGATGGAATTTGAGGAGTCATGTCCATTTTTTGGGGCTCCTTTGCTTTTGACGGGGAGTTTGAATATTGAAAGAATTCAATAACCTGAAAGGGATAGGTACTTTTCCTATAGTTAATGATGCAATTTAATTCCTGCATCAATTAAAACATAAGCAACCCATAAGTTTTATTTTCTAGTGCAATGGCAGGGGCAGTAATTCATAGTTCCCCAAATCGAAGGGGTAAGGCAGAATACGCTCCAATTGCCTTAATAGATTGACTACCTGCCGTCCCATAATCAGCTTCATGAGTCAAGTCTGGAGCCATTTTTATCTTTTGGATAAGTCAGGAGGAAATAACTAACTGTAGAACTGGTGTCAATTATAACCAGGTCTTTGACCTTATGTAAAGCTACCTCAACTTGAACCACAGAAGATCTGAACTGGGAATTAGCAGCTAGTATGCTGTCATTAGGGATTTGCAGAAAAGCAAGTGTAGGATTCTGCCAAGGCCAATCTCAGGGCTATTCAATGCGTTTAAATTTTTTATCTTCCAGTGCCTGGCTTTCCATAGAAGAGTTGACAACCAAAATTTGTTTGAGTAAATGACCAATTAAATAGTAAGAAAGCTGGAGATTTTTATTATCTTGAATAAAGTGTACTTCAACTTCTTCAGGGGCAGCTAACACAAAACAACCTGAAGTGCTGGGGATACAGCTAGAATTAGAACAAGGGTCTTGAGGCACTTGATTTACGTCAGCATAGGAAGCCTCTTGCCCTATACTGACTGATCTTTTGCCGCCTTACGTTGGAGTATGCAACAAAAGTCCACAGTTGGGTGGTTCTCTTGCAATTAATGCAGTATAATTCAGGAGCAGGCGTGTCAGGGGGTAATGGATAACACTTGGACCAGGACTATTGTTGTTAAACAAGGTGGCCCGTCTGGTTTATGTAATTTAGCCAGAATTTCCAAAGTAGCTTCTTTAATATGGAGGAGGGACGTCAAGTTGAATTTCACCGCTTTAAGCTAAGGTAGGATTATAGCATATTTTTAAATGCCAAAAACAACGTGGTTATGGCATCATCTAACGTAAGACAATTCCATGCAAATAGAGTTTGAGCTTTGATGTAAAAATGATGGGCGAATTTGCTGATAGTTTCCCCCCAATTAAGGCTGATGCCCATGAAGGTTTGTTTTTTGTTGGATAGGGTAAGTCGCCATTGAATCTCCAGAGAAGGGCAGTCTTGGCATCAATCCAAGTATGGCAATGCATAAGATGGGGTAACATAATATCTTGAGCCATATGACTAAGAGATTTTGTCAGGTTTTTAGCCGTTGGGTATCAGTGTCTTATTCCATAGCACTTCTGTAGCAAAACTAGGAAAGAGAAAATACTCCCTTCACCTGGGATGTATTTCTCTTTGAACAAAAGTTTATATGTGCCACTGGGGGTTAATAGTCAAAATGATGTGGACTAACACCAGGTGACACTTCAACTAAAGAGGAACTGATGTTGCTGAAAAAGTCATAAGGGTGGAGGGTGTCCACTTTATTTTGTAAAGCGTTAATATCTTTAGTTTTTGATTACACCCAATCACGGGTGTCATGAGGGGCTGGTTTTGTGATGACGAGAGGGGTAAACTTCCAAAGTTTGCTATTAGTCTCAGTATTTGCATCTCAAAGCTCAAGTTGGTGCTGCTCAAGGGCGATGATTCTTTGCTACATTAATTCACATAGCGGGTAATTTGGTAAGAGTTTAAGGCATTCCTGATCTAAAGAGGGATCTGACACCAAATCATTCTAGTCCATTGTTGTTTTTTATTTTTTTGTTTTTATTTATATAATTTCACTGTGAACTTGAGTTGAACCTGGCAGGAAGCACCAGTTTTTTAGGATCAGGTTGCACTACCACGGATCCCTTGTTAATTATTGGCCAAGTTACCCAAAGCCCAAAAGTGTTTGATATACCTTTCTGCTTCTTTTAAAAGAAGTCTTTTACTAGATATTTGGTCTGTTAAGGCAAGTCAAATAAATTACACTTTCATATTAAAACTGAGAAAAGGGGAAAAAGTCAATTTTATTAGCTTAATAGTCACAATATAAAGGAAATTAGGGAGGTGTCTTGGTAATAATCTAAGCTTAAATCTATTATTTTATATGAATTGGGGATTCTGTGGCAGGTCAACTATCTCAGGAAAATCTGCTTTTCTTACCACATGGCTCAAGTTGAATCCTGAGATTATATTGCTCCAATGAATCAATAGTCGACTGCATAGGTCAGTGTTGATCCCTGACTTCAAGATTCATCAAATGTTGTCAGGGATTATCCACAACAGAAGTTTGAGCATATGGTTGGATCAGAATCAATTCCCATCATCCAACACATCCAAATTGACCCACTTAGGTAGGAATCCCAACAATTGCGATGAGCCTGAATTACTTCAGCTCAGACAAGGGGTGGAACCCAAACCCGCAACTGAAATTGAATGAGCCCCTCAGCCAGAAAATAGAAGGAGCGTTTTGAAGTGTGGAGGGACAACCGCTCCATAAGATCCACACCTTGCGCACAGGCCATTTGCGCTGCTAGGACCCACGAAGTTAGGGACATAGAGCTAAATAGGCTGCTGAAACCATGGGAGGTACAATGGACAAGATTTTATGGGGTGAATGACTGTGACAAGGTCCGCCTCATCTGAGTCAGCTGGGCAATGCATGAGGTTGCGGAATAGGAAGTTGGGAAGGACAAATAACGCTCCTTTTCATAAACTCATGATTGAAGTTAAAGCTGCACAAATACCGTTAGGTTCATGCCTGCAGGTGAGCCAACTTTTGTGGCTTTCAGTAATAAAGAAGGGCTTGAAGATCCATTTGCACAGTTAACACATGCTGAGCGCCCTGCAAGAGATACCGCCAGTGGGTCAGAGCCCACGCCATGGCTGCCAGCTCCATATCATAGATGGCCCAAGATTGTTCAATGGAAGAGAACTTGTGGGAAAAGTAAGCAACTGTGTGTTCCAACCCATCGTGATCCTGGAGCAAGACAGCCCCAACTGTGGCGGATGACGCAACACATACTACAACATAGGGTTTGAAGGTATCCATGTTCTCAAAGATGGGTGGTGACAAAAACACCTCCTTAATCAACTCAAATGCCTGCTGGCACTTGGGCATCCAACGGAAGGGGACATTCTTACCCTGATCAGGTGGAGTGGGGTGGCTAACTGGGATAGGGTGGGAGAAAGTTTTTTCAGAATATGATAGTGCCCAAGAAGCTTCTTAATTGCTTTTAGGTTGTTGGATTCAGCCATTCGCGGATGGCATCCAGCTTTCTGGGTGGAATGGCGTACCCATCTTTGAAGATGAAATTGCCCAAAAAAATTGATTTCCTCCCACTAAAACTTTCACTTT
This sequence comes from Massospora cicadina, assembly GCA_022478985.1. Lineage (NCBI taxonomy): Eukaryota > Fungi > Entomophthoromycota > Entomophthoromycetes > Entomophthorales > Entomophthoraceae > Massospora > Massospora cicadina. Next base: position 108,456 of record JAKSZP010009482.1, on the reverse strand, counting down.
AAAGGCTTGACAGACAGGCCCACATTATGCATGGACAGCCACTACCGCCTCTAAGTCCTTCACATGTTTATTGGGAGTAGAGTATTTTACCAAGATATCATCAATATATGCGACCATGCAGGTGAACCGGAGATCACCCAGAACACTGTCAATTATTCTTTGGAATATTACAGGCGCATTCTTTATCTTATAATCATCATTCTTAATTGGAATATGTCTCGTTTTGTTTGAATTATGGTAAGCCATCCTTGACCTTCCATCACCTGAATTTGATAAAAAAACATTTACTAGATTGAGTTTTAAGAACATGCGCAACCTGGCAATTGATTGTTTAATTGTCTGTTCCAAAGGCAAAGGGTAGGTATTGTGGACCTTGATTTTATTAAGTTGGCCGTAATCCATACAGGATGAAGGGAACCATCTGCCTTCTTAACAAAGATGATGGGAGAGGCAGCAGGGGATGTCTTTAAACAAATAACCCTATTGAGAATATCATCCAGCCAGGATTCTAGGACAACCTCCTCCTCTGCCATATGTGGGTACAGAGGGCATTTTATGTTCACCACCTGCACCATAGTCTAAAACTTTAAATCAAATTCCGTATGTGGGGAGGTGGCTAGCCTTGTCAGAGTCAAAAATGCTCTGATAGCCCATCAACGCAGCAGAAAAATCTGGTGGAAGGCCTACATGGTATACAAGGGATGTAATTGATCCACGATTTTGGGTCTTGATAATGGTATCCACTAAAGGGAACTCGCCCTCCACCTGACTATTGGAGAATGACAGTTTGTTAGATTCCAAATGGATTTGCACATGCTGCCGATGCCACCATCAAAAACCCAGAATCACCAGGAGCACAAGGGTAAGCATATCTGAGAAGCAATTGCAAAAACCAAACTGGTGAACTGAGAAGGGTACTTGCTGCTGTACTTTATAGGAGGGCTGGGAGGCCGATGAGGCGACCAACACTGCTGGCCCAAAGTCCAAGTCAAGATCTAGCATCTGGGCCAACTCCAGACTCATAAAGTTGCCCGCTGCTCCAGTGTCAACCAAAGCCTCAAAGGACACCTGTTTTACTCCAATACAGATTTTCATTGGTAATATAAAGTAGGCGTAATTTTGTTTATTGGTGGATGCGGTCATTTCTGCTGACACAGAAGAGATTGTAGCTCCTTGGGGGAAAGAGCTGGTTTTTATATGGTCAAAATTGGGACAAACAAGATGTAGTATCTCGTCACCATCTAGTACTAAAAAAAAGATGTGGTATCTCGTCTTCCCTAAGTGTACTTCCATTGATGTGCAGACTGTGGAGCTTGAGCAACCCAACTTGGCTGTAGGGGCGGCGTCAGGGCCTGGAACCAATATTAATACTTATTCAACTTCAGGATATGAACCCAAGGCCAGATTGGCTAAACCAATCATGAAGTTCCCATTTTGAGGGCAAACTGAGGGGAAAACAGAGGACACTGGAGCAGCTTTATCTTGAAGGAGTAATACCAAAGCCATCTGGGAGCTGATTATAAAATTGGTGATCATCAAAACAAGCATCAGAAGGCAGGCTACCAACTGACCATTTATATGGAAGATGGTAACCACTGAGTTGTCCATTTCAATGAGGAGGGCGTAAATAGCTGAAAAAAAATCTATGTTTGATTATGTCATGATGGCGACATATAATTTTTAGACCGGCCTGCCAGCCTAGATGAAAAAATACCCAAAAGTCAAGCCCAAATTCCAGGGGCGCTGCTGCATGTATGACATTTAAATGTATTGAGAGATTTAATCAACGAGCGCCAATAGTCCATGATTGTAAGTAGCAACCTGGCAATGAAGCAGTCTGTCAAGGCCTCTGGGCCTGTGAGCTTAGGTGCTGGGAATAGAGGGGATCAGATTGTGTGGTTTAAATTTCTTCATAAGGAAAAATAGATTCCGGGGTATAAGATTTTTAATGGATTTAAAAATATAGAATCATCCTTATATTTCCTCAGTGTATTATGACATCTTAAATAGATGATTGATTTGGGGAATAGCTTCAAAAAGATTGGGATTGGGGCCCTCAAGATTTGCCTAACCCAAAGAACTTCAAATGAGGGGGAAAAAAGTTTGAACTGACTTTGAAATGGTTGGCAGTGGGCCAAGTTGCTGTCAGTTTAATCATGGATGCCCAAATTGCCAATTTTTTGGTTTTGATGGCTAGAGTGATGGCGTCTCATCTGATGGGCAGTGGGAACCTCACAAGGCCACATCATGTAGGGGAGTTTTCATGAGGTCAGGAATGGGTTTGGGATGCCCAGCCCACCCACACCCAGTTGCTCCAGCGTTGGTTGGACCAAGTGAAAACTGTTGGATGGGGTTTTGATACAACTGGGCAGGGTTTCAACTGGCGTCAGCATTTCCCAATGTCCCAATGCCATTGGCAAGTACATGTTTCAACCTGTGACAACATTTCCCAATGGCCCAATGCCATTGGCAAGTTTTGCAAGGATTCAATAAAAGATGCTTTGGTTACCAATAAGGCGCGCCTGTTGGGCTTTGTTCTCAAGATTTTGTGATTGTCAAATATTAACCTAGAAGATTCACTACTGTTAATTGTAATCAACCCCTTTTCCCCAAGCGGGTGCCAATTCACTGCAGATTCACTTAATTCATCTATTAGTTCTTCAGATGTAAGAACTGGAGTGGGGCGGAATCCTCAAAGGGTACTCTGTCACCCACCGCTCATCCACCACATGAGCTAGGTTGCCCTGAGAGACGAGGGGGCCACTGGCCTTTTTGGCCCCTTCTTTGATGGGAAAGGGAACATTCCCTGATTAAATGGAGGGGGCGCTCCTCCTGAATTACAATGAACACCTGTCAGATTCTTTAGCATAAGGTCATGGGTGAAGTCAAGCCCTCAATGAATGTTGCTGCACTATAGGGGGTGAACGTTGCAATGTCAGCAGAGAAAATCTTTCAGGCTTATCCCAGGTCAGCGCCAGTATCATCACTTTTCTTAATAACAAAGGTCCCTTGGATGTGCATGTGATAAACACCGATTTTTCTTCTTGCTCAGATTGTACATACTGTGATATTTTTATAAAATTACAGAAGTCTTGGCGATTATAGATACTGGTACTACAGTTAATATAATATCCACCAAGCTTATGGCTAAGCTTCCAATGAAGCCTTTTGTAGAGCATCAAGTAGTCTACAGAACCGCAAGGGCACAGAACACTGTTTCAGAGGGCGCTTACAGCGCGTTGCCTCTGAAAATTTGGTAAGTTGGTGCATGTGCCCCAGAGGTGGTCTTCTTAATAATTTATTATGACATGTTGATTGGGGCCACATTCATATGGTGATTTGGAGTTGTAATCAATATGGCGGAATAAACCTTTAACATTCTTGGGCAACGGATCCCCATCTATTTCACCTCCAATAAAGTCCTAAAGGACCCCATCCGCTCCATTAAAATTAATCTCACATATAGCAATAGTGTGATTCCTGTTTGATATGGCAGATGAAGTAAAGGACCTGAGCTCTGCCTAACCAGATTCATGAGTATGACAGAATTCCACTACGGTCTGTGAACGCTTTAAGCATACCTTCTGAGCATCAGGTCATAATAGGGACAGAGCTTAAGTAGACATCCCTGAAGGGCTGTATAGTGAAATTATGGGTCCCCTACCAACTTTCGTGGTTTAAACTTCATGTGGCTCCTGGACTAGTGTTACCAGGACATGGGGAAGTGAATGTATTGATAGCAAACCTACAGAAGGAGTCAATGATGGTTTAAAGGCAACAAATGGTGCCTTATCTGCACTAGAATCCTATTATTGAGGTTCACCATATTCATGACTTTGGTTCTTGGAGGACCTCAGACTAATGGTAATAACCTCATCTGGCATATTGGCTGTGGTTCCACAGGAGGTCTAACTGGGCTGTCAGAGGAACAGAAAGATATGGCGATGGCACTGTTTGAAAAATACTGAGGCATTTTTGCTTCCAATGACTATGATTAGGAATGTGCATGTGGAGTCGTGCACTGAGTGGATATGGGAGATCACCCTCCATTTGGTCACGACCTATCATTATTCCAAAGCTGCGGAAGAAGTTGTATCTAAGGAAGTATATAACTTTTTTGAAAAGTGAATTTTAGTGCCATCAAAGTGTCCCTTGCGTTGCTAATGCTAATCTTATAAGAAAAAGGCTGGTTTCAACTAAGTAGTAAGTGACTACTGGCAGCTTAACAACATCACAAAAAATTAATATCTGCTTCCATGGATTGATGACACTTTAGATCAGCTGGGAGGTGCTAACTATTTTCTGCCATGGACTTAATATCAAAGTACTGGCAGATTGAGTTGCTGGTGGTGGAATGGGAGAAATGAGACATAATTATTTTGAAGGAGTTGTTCCAGCCCATGCGTATGCCTCAGGGGTGTGCAACGCCTCAGCTACATTCCAGTGAGCGATGGACTACATCTTGGGTGACCTGAGCTGTCCTTCATTCTAGTCTACCTCAAAAATATTAATGTGTTCTCACAGACATACATGGAGCATCTTGACCACTTAGAACAGGCTTCCAGTGACTTGCTGAAGCCAACATTAGAACTAAACCTTGGAAGTGTCACTTTTTCAAGTAATAAATCAAATAACTTGGGTTTGTTGTAGACTCCAAAGGGCTCAAACCTCAGCCAGCGAAGGTAGAAGCTATATGTAAAATGATTTAACCGCGCAATAAGCAGGATATTCATGTGTTTTTGGAGATGGTCAGTTACTACCAGTGGTTCATTCATAACTTTAGTTGTATTGGGGTGCCACTTTTTGAGATATTAAAGAAAACCTTAACCTTTGACTTAGCTGAACGTTGTTAAAACGCTTTTGATGTCTTGCAGACTGCATTAGCTTGCGCGCCATTTATAATATCCCAATTTTAAAAAGTAATTTATTGTGCCTATGGACACTTCACTTTCCATGAGGGGCAGTATTATCCCAGAAGGACGATGATGGGGTGGAGCACCCCATCGCATTTTGTAGCTAAAGCTTAAATTCCCATGAACGAAATTACACTGTGACTGAGCGTATTGCTTGGTGGTTGTCGGAATTTTAACCAGATGGAATCCTCCAATGATTAAGCGTTATTTGGAATGATGTAGCTAATCCTGGTGGAATGGTTTATTGACTAAATTTTGCGGTATTTAGTTCAATTGCTGGTTAGTTGCTCCCCAATTTGGGTTGAGCCACAATTAGTATTCCACTGAGTTTGGTATTTATGTTCACGTGGGGCCAATTGGTGGCCCCAAATTAGTATAAGGATCACTGGTGACTTATAGCCAAGGATGATCCAATCCGTCAGCAGAATCAGTAGTTGATGCCAACGGCCATTTGTGGTCCATTGTGGGATTTCTGGCGGAAAGCTGATGTATCACTTCAGACGTTCACTGCCTGTGCTGATCTAATGCTGATGTATCCAACAATTATGAGTTTGAGGTAGCCAAGGTTATTCCGGTGCCTCATTTATTATCATTAAGATAAGGCGAGAATAGATGTCAGTGAGATGCTAAGATATTCCGAGTCAAAGCAAGTGACCAAAGTAGTTTCTGGCACATTTATATCAATTTAAAGGTCAAATCTAAATTTGACATTTAATTAGATTATTTCTTTATATGGTTCACTGGTGACTTAAGGCTGAGGATATACCAGAACTAATTTTGACATTGGGAAGGATGGAGCGAGAGGGTCAATGCCAGGGAAGAAATAATGTAAATAGAGAAGATGAAGAAGAAAAGAAGTGGTTGGCTGGAAGAAGCAGCAGAAGAGCTAATAGGTTGGCGATGGGCACAGTAGCCCTTTTGTAATTATTATAAATACCTGGCGCTTCCCTTTCAATAGATATCTCCCTTTGCCTATTCTATCTTTTGATATAAGTTTATATTTATTTTTTTTGTTATGGTTTAGGCTAGAGGATCCCAAATGGCATGGGTGACACACCAAGGGGTTAGCCGGTGCTGCTAGCCTTGACGCCTAAGGCAAAACGGCAAGGGCTGACCAGTCTTCATACTGGTTAGCCTGCCAACTAGCAGAGCCTAAAGTCGAATTTCCGACATTGGTGCTCACTACAGGGGGACTCTGCTGGTTGGTGCTTAAGTAGCTAAAGGTTGGTTAAGAGGTGGCGGTGATGTGCCACTGTGGTTTGGTTCCAGAGGTTGTTGGTGGCAGGGAGGGGCAAACCCTGGACGCCCGCCCCACACGCTGAGGTTGGAAGTAGGAGGATTATTATCTGGTTAAGTGGGGGGAAATGTCGGAATTTTAACCAGATGGAATCCTCCAAAGATTAAGCGTTATTTGAAATGATATAGCCAATCCTGTCGGAATGGTTTATTGACTGAATTTTGTGGTATTTAGTTCAATTGCTGGTTAGTTGCTCCCCAATTTAGGTTGAGCCAAAATTAGTATTCCGCTGAGTTTGGTATTTAGGTTTGCATGGGGCCAATAGGTGGCCCTAAACTAGTATAAGGATCACTGCGACTAATAGCCAAGGATGATCCAATCTATCAGTAGAATCAGTAGTTGATGCCAACGGCCATTTGTGGTCTGTTGTGGGATTTCCGGTGAAAAGCTGATGTATTGCTTCAGATGTTCGCTGCCTGTACTGATCCAATGTTGATGGATCTGACAATTATGAGTTTGAGGCGGCCGAGGTTGTTTCTGGTGCCTCGTTTATTATCAAGATAAAGCGAGAATAGATGTTGGCGAGATGCTGAGATGTTCCGAGTCAAAGTAAGTGACTGAAGTAGTTTCTAGTGCATTTATATCAATTTGAAGGTAAAATTCAAATTTTGACATTTAATTGTATTATTTATTTATATGGTTCACCAGCAAATTAAGGCTGAGGATGAACCAAAACTAATTCAGACATTGGGAAGGATGGATCAAGAGGGTCAACGCCAGGAAAGAAATAATGTAAATAGAGAAGAAGAAGAAGAAAAGAAGTGATTGGCTGGAAGAACCAGTGGAAGAGCCAATAGGTCAGCGATGGGCGAAGTAGCCCTTTTTTAAATAATATAAATACCTGGCGCTTCCCTTTCAATAAATATCTCCCTTTGCCTATTCTACCTTTTGTTATAAGTTTATATTTATTTTGTTAGTTGTAGTTTAGGTTAAAGGGGATTCCCAAAATGGCATGGGTGACATGCCAAGGGGTTAGCCGGCGCTGCTAGCCCCAACGCCTAAGGTAAAACAGCAAGGGCTGACCAGTCTTCATACTGGTTAGCCTGTCAACTGCAGAGCCCAAAGTTGATTTTCCAACAGTGGTAATATATGCATATAAAAAGTTTCAGGTATACCTACATGGAGTAAGATTCAAAGTGGTAACAGATCATGCATCCTTGCATTGGTTGCAGAATATCTGAGAATCTGAATGGCGGCTTGCACAATGGTCCCTAAAGCTCCAAGCTTATGACTTTAAGATAGTACACTAGCTGTGGGATAAACACCAGGATGCAAATTGTCTCTTGAAATTACCTACTTTCGCCATTATGGCGGATTTGGCGGACATAATGTATGAGAAGACAATTGTTGGCAAATACCATGATGAGCCGCCACAGGTGATCAAAGCACTGGATGGGCTTATATGGGGCACCTTCTTGCGTCATGGGAAACTATTTAAGAAAATTGGGGAATTTAAGCTGAGTAGCCTGAACCTTCCGCCAGGCCAGAAATTATTTGGGATTCACACATGGCAGTAGGTCATGGAGGGTTGAGGAAAACGTTGAAGTTTTTGTGACCACATTACTATTAGGAGAGCATGCACTATGAAATGCTCAAGACAATTGCTTGTTGTCACCAGTTTCAAGTAGAGAAATCTTTCTACAAAAAAACTACCTCTCAGCTGGTTAAGCCCTGTTTTTCTTGGCATACTGTTTCCCTTGATGTAGTAGGGCCTCTGCCAACTGGGGCGAACTGCTCCAAGTGTATACTATTAGCAGATATCACTTGACCAGGTGGGTGGAAGCAAAAGCAACCAGTAATTTAGGGGCTGTTACCATCACCAAGTTCATTATGGAATATGTCATACAGCGCCATGGCTGTCCGCAGTTTATTTTCATGGACAACGGGACAAATTTCACGTCACATATACTTCCCAAGTTGAACAAACTAATGGTAATCCGCGGGGTCTTAACTACACCATACAACACTGTATTTTATGGGATGGTTAAACAGGTTAACAGAACATTGGTGAACATTCTCCACAAGCTTGTAAAGGATCGCCCCTCATAATGGAGTACCCTCTTATCTATGAATGCCTTTGTTTATAAGATTAGCTATCATTTGTTGACAATGAAACTCCTTCCAATTGCTTTATGGAAGACATCCAGCTTGTTGGTATTACTTTATTCCTGTATGGAAGACACTGGTGGGGTAGAGCCACAGCGTTACCTTACAAACTTAATGTACACACTGATAAAACATCAAACTGAAGCTTATTCTACTAGTTTATCTAAAATAATTTATGATCAGGTGGCTAACCATAGTAGACGTAGCGGACTCCCACAGTTTAGTGTAGAAGATTATGTCTTGTTCCACGACCAACATGTATTTGGAAGAAAGAACAATCTTACCAGCATAAGGGCTTGTCCGTTTGAGATATTTGAAAAGACAGGTATCAATTCCTACATTATTAAGAAAACCTGCAGGTGGTCATATTATCAACCAAGTACACACCTTAAGTTCCTGCGGCCTTATAAACAATAAGGGACTTATCATCCAGTCAATGGGGCAATGTTGAGAAATTGGTATGAATGGCCGATAAGTCATATTTAGTTTGGCAGATTGTATGTTAATTGCTGAAGGGAGATTAAAACTTGAATAGTCAATTATGACATTTAAAGTGAGTCAATAGAGATGATATAAATTCACCAAATAGAATGAATTCCATAGAGCCTCAATGATGAAGCGGAACCAGAAAAGTCTGGCAAATAATTATAGGTTAAGCTGAAGTGTCAGAACTGATCAAAGTGACAAAAATATGAGTGGGATGGTAAGACAAAAAGAAGTGGCCTTTTGAAGAAGGAAGAGAAAAAGAGTGGATAGAAAAAAGAGAGAATTGAAAGCAGGAAAAATCTGCTAGTGATATTAATTTTATAAAGTAGTGTGGTTGAGGCGTTTGCCTCTAATTTTATAAGTTTATTAAGTTCATTTTGTGTATTAAAGATCTCTATATTGTTAGTCCGTTGCTCAGTGGGCTCAACCCTGTGCAACCCTTCTTTAAATATTGACCATATTACCAACTTTTAAAACATGAAGATTGGGCAATGAATCGTTTATTTTACAAGAATTAGCCACTATATCCATGGGTACTATTTGACAAAGGGAAGCTGATCAACGGAACTCTAGTGGTAAGTTCTTCCTGAATTCAATTAGTGGACCTCGTTCTATTTAAAATTACCGGCCTGAGGACAAATTCATATACTTGATACCTGTGGTTAAGCCCATACCAAATGATCTACCATTGTGATCCCAAATATTCAACTGCCTCTGTATAGTTAAGTGCCATTGTGAATTGGTGCATGCTAAATTCCTCTAATATTAAGTTTCTCCTCAGCAAGATCTTGAGGGGCATTGTCAGGAATCATGGGAATTGGACAAAAATGAGTGAGATTTGAATGCAGCATGAGTTGCAATGCAGTCAAGAAGTTCCACTGATTTAGTGAGTATTATGACTGGCTCAAATAATCAACTCCCAAAAGGGAGAAAAAAATCTTAACCCTTATGTATCCGCCAATTCATCTGGTGAAGTTCTTGCCACTCTGAGGTATCCAGATTCTGCCGCCCTGGCCAAAAAGAGTCTAAAGAAATCTTTCACATCCCGCCACATTGTCAAAGAGGTCTCCTTACCCAACTCAATCCCAATTATCACTCAAAGCTTACCCTAGGTGATCCTAAGTATCTCACATGCCTATAAATGGAAAAAAACCAATTAGATAACTTCAGACTCCTAGTTATTTTTACTAGTGACTATTTTGCCTGTTTTACAGACATTTTGCCTGTTTCATAAAAAGAATTTGCCTCCACAAAGTCCTGCAGCCAAGAGATATTTGACTTAAGGAACATTGTCCTTAAGAGATCTGATGAAGCTGCTTTTGAATAATAATCAAACAGCCTTTGAAGGCCCTGACCTTCAGAGAGATTGACAAATCCCAACAGGAATCCTTGGCAGACGGTCTAGTCTTGTAGCATAACGTCAAGGCCCTTGGACATGGTTTATTCACTTCAGGGTAAAAATGCCCATCCGTGTCTCTCAAATATTATAGATCAAATAGACATAACTAAGCTTATAGGTAGAGCTATATCTGATCTCTTTATTTGAATATTTTAAGACCTTTTTATAGGGTCATTGATAATTGATATAAATAAAGGCTGATATTCTAAAATCTAACTAGAGAGTATCAGAACCAATAATTGTACAAAATATGGGAATATTATAACAAGATTGCTAAAAAGCACCTTATAGGATCAGCTAGGAATGATTTCTTCCTAAAATTGGATAGGACATCATTCTATGAGGATCTAGACCCTTTGGTGAATTATTATTGAAACCTATTAGGCTTTTAGCCTAGTACCCTAAGGCTTGGCCTTAAATGAAGTGTCAAGATTTACCCATAATAAGGATTAACCTTAAGTGGGTAAAATTCCAATTGAGCCCCCCTCAGGCCTTGTCCTAGGGGTGAATCTCTTCATACAGTGTCAAGGGGATGGGGAACACCAGAGGCATCATCATTGGTAGATAGGTGCTCTAGAGGCAACGTCGTTGGTGCACCTGATTTTGATATATGTATAAAAGAAAGGGGTAGAGCACCAGAGGCAACATCACTAGTGCTCAGAAAAATACAAAAAAATATTAAAAGTAGAATTGTGGATGTCAGAGGATATGGCATTGATATCCACCTAGCAACCAGAGGCATTGTTTTTGGTGCCAGTATTAGAAAACCCCAGAGGCAACGTCATTAGGGCCCTTGTCTTTGCTGCCTTGAGATGTTGACATCAAAAATTCCCATCCTCAAATTGTGTCATTGAGGATGACCCAAGAAAGGCTCTTGGGGTTTCTCCAACCCATCCATGATTGGTAAGATTGGGATAAAAGCCAAAAGAGAAAGCCTTAATCCAGTATTTATATGTCTTAAAGAAACCTGAAACCAGCATAGTTTTTCCATATTGAATAGTTTCCACATTTGGATACATTTTTTGGTTCAATGGGGTAAGATAGTAATCCAAAAAAGGTTAAATTAAGTTGTTAGAATTAAGATACCTAATCAAGTCATTCCAAATGGGAGGCTTTGAAACATTCCAAATGTTCAGAGGATTCTGACTATAGCTCAAAGAGTTTGAGAAAGTTATCTTCACAAATTATGACTAAAGGTTGAAGTAACATCTTTTGAAAATGGACAATTGAGCGTTAGACAATTGAAATAATGAGCTGATTTTGCATGAAAGTAATAATATGGCTATAAAGCTAGAATATAAACATAAAAATAAAATATTAAAGCTAATATCCGCTTGGCCAAAGTTATAGAGGCACAATCATAAAGAGATTGATGTTTATAATTTTAATTAAAAAAAGCTGAGAAGCCAGGCAACACTGTTGTTTGCATTGGATTTACTCGCTTGTCAGAGTAAACAGGTTCTTCTGAATTAATGCTGCCCTTGATCAAAGGGTATGACAGCTTTCAGGAATCCTGCATGCAACAACGCTAAAAGACTACCAAAATGGGGGGAATGCGGGCTAATTCTTTGGTGTGGGGTCCTTAATCAAATGAAAAGCAAAACCCCTGGGTGCTGAAAGGACATCACTATAATTTACTCACCCATTAAGGGCAAAAACGAGTCTTGGAAAAGCCAAGAGTGGTAAACAGTCATCAGGAGTTGATCTTCCTTAAGACATTCTTCTTGGTTTTTCACAATGTTAGACCCGTCAAGAGAGGTACAATGTTGAAAAATTTTAGGATATTACAAATAAATATATAGATAAATAAACCATTCTGTGTTATCTCAATTGGCATCCCAAGTCTCATTCATGGGGTAAATATTGGCACTAGGACAGGCTCTCCCCATACCATTTTGGTCCTAATAGTAATTGGTGACCCTAGATAGGTTTGGGTATTTTAATTATGGGTATAACTGATCCAGAAATACCTAGCTCATCCCATTTGGGGAAATTCATAAATATAAAAATAAGTTAATCCATTGTCAATTGAGAAGTCAATTCAGGTTCTCACTGAAATATAGAAAAAGAATTATTGAAACTTTTTTTCCAGGATTTGATAAATGTTGTCACATGATTCCAGCTTGGAGATGTACCCTGTAGTGAGCACCATTCTTGGAAAAACAGGCTCACTTTTCAAGATCAAGTGACTCTCAAAGCTTGATAGTGTGGAAAGGATAGAATATTACTAGGGCGAGATTTGGGACAATCCAATTTCCTTAAACAATGTATAAATATATTATCCCAAACTGATAGGTTGGCCTTGATTTGGGTAAATAAAATAGGGAAATATGCTTAGATTAGGTACCAAATTTGGGATCCTTGGCAGATGGTCTAGACTTGAAGCATAACGTCAAGGCACTTAAACATTTTTTAGCCACTTTAGGGTTCAAAAGGCCCATCCATGGCTCTTAAATATTATAATTAAATAAAGATAGCTAAGATTATAAATAGGGCTATATATGATCTCTTTATTTGAATACTTTGGGACCATTTTATATGTTCGTTAATAATTGATAAAATAAAGGCTGATATTCTAATATCTAATATGAGAGCTATCAGATCCAATAATAATACCAAAGATGGGAATATTATAACAAGGTTGCTACAAAGCACCTTTTAATATCAGATAGGAATGATTTCATCCCAAATTGGATAGGACATCATTCTATGAGGATCTAGATCCTTTGGTAAATTAGAATTAAAACCTATAAGGCTTTTAAAAAATTATCCTGAGACTTGGCCTTAAGGGAAGTTCAAGGGTTACCTCAGGATAAGGCTTAACCTTAAAAGGTTAAAATTCTGACATTCAACATTGGCATCAATGGAGGAGAATGGCTAATGTGGATTTCTGAGCCCAAGAGTGATCAATCAACTTATTATCATTGGTTACCAATTTAGTTTCATTAGTGGAACTCAAACCAGTGGAGGGAACCTATTAGGGAATTTTTAGAAACCTTCTGCTGGCAATGGCTTCTGACCAGCACCTCTTTCTGACGCACCCCTTAAATTTTCCGCACTAACTCTGTGTGATGAGCAGAGGAGGAAGAGGTTAGATTTTTAGGGGATATGACATCATCCACCTCTTATCTGCCACATGGGTCAAACACCCAGGGTAATAAGAGGGACATCTGCCAGCTTACGCCCCTTCTTAATTCAAATTAGAGAATTTATTCCAAATTAAGCTGCAAGGGTTTCCCTAAAACTTACACTTACATTAACACCAAAATATCCTTATCATGGAGTTTGGCAGTGAAAAAAGGATGATGACCCAGAAAATTGTTCCTTAATACCTCCTTTTAAAATAAAGATAGATCTATAAATTTTATATATTGAACGTAAGTATTTAGAGGCGCAGATGTTATCTGTGGCTATTGTTAAATGATCTTGTTACTCAGATCGCTTATCATTATTGTCAAGAGAGTATCTGTAACCCTCTCATTCCCGGTGAGGTGGTGCAGAATGCTTGTCCACAATTCTAAGAAACTAGTCGCTAGTAAAATTGGGAACTGGACACCTCAGAAGGTGCAAGAGCACAGAGAACCCAAGGATAGGGTGTAAAACATAGTGTAGATAACAAGATAACAAATAAAACTCAAGACTTAGTTGGACCCCAAGGAGGAGTCCATAACCAAGTGTAAATCTTTTTTGGGGTGCTTGAGTGCCTCGGTCTGGAGGGGACCAGGGCTGCCCAGGTATTCACCAGAAACAATTGTTAATTTTGATAATATTAGATGACCTATGTTGTTAAAAACTCCTTGAGGAGGTCCATGAACAGGCCACTCAAAGGACCATTCAAAAAACCGTAAAAACTAATGGGAGTTATTGAAACAAGTCAACCAACAAAATAGATTGATCTCAGGAAATCATTAATAAACACTGGGGGAGAGTCATCATTTTTCATGAGTGGTATCAAGCCTAAACAAACCAATAAGTGCAACTACCATCAGCCATGGAACTGTAGCCTGATAAGTATAAACTCAATTTATTGATTGTAGCTGAATTCTCACAAATTTGGCAATATTGTAAATCAAACGGGGTTTAAAACCCTTTTCTTAAAGCAACCGTAACAAACTGTCATCATTAATAACAAAACTGGTGCATTTTAATGCCCTTGATGTAACGCTGGACTGACCATCATGCGCACCCCCAGGACCAACTTGGGCATACCTTGCCTTTTCCAGCGTTGGTCCAGAATATGCTTCGGATCAGGGAGACCTGCCAACTTTACCCATTTAGCCTCTCACGCCCAGATTTATCTCTACATTCAGTGCCCTCAGTTGTGTCCTGTAATTATTACATTACTCTTGTTCCGTTGGGGCTCCACCCCCTCCAGGGCTTCTGCTAGGGAGAAGTTCTTGTGGGCAGGTCCATCTTCATGGTGGTGGTAATTTGTTTAGACTTGGGCCCTGCTGCCTCAAGGAAACGCTCATGAAAACCTCATTCAGGTCTAGGACATGGGTACAATTGTGCGCTGGTACCCAATTGTTCTCAGTTGCATCAAATCCCTTCCAGAATATGAGGTACCCCATCCTTATTCTTAAACGTCAAGAGGCTAAAATTTCCTCTTCTTCCCACTCTGGTGCCTCATCAATGAGAAAAGCCTCTGGAGTCTCTGGTGGGGGTTCCTCAAACAACGTCAGCTTACTTGTATGAAAGATGGTAAAGTCTGGAATGATGAGGGAAGATCCAATTGGTACAAGGTGATAACCACCTTTCTGACAATTTGGTAAGACCCTATCCTCTTCAATCCCAGTTTTTTGCATGGCTGCTTAAATGTATATTTCTAGAATCAAACATCACGAGATCCCCTTCCTTGTATTCAGGACCTGCCCATCTCTTTCCATCAGCGTTCTCTTTATTGTTTGCATAGCTGCATCCAAATTCGTGGTAACCCCCCGGTGCACTTTCTTGATATCTTAGCAAAGTCAACCATTACTTCCACTTTGGATCCACAGCTAAGCTCCATATTGAAGGCAGGGTTAAGTCCATAGTTGGCGAAAAGTGGGGAACAACTGATGGATGCATGTTGGGCGTTGTTATTGCTAAATTGGTACTATGGGAAGCTGGGAAGCCCAATATGAATGATCTGCGGAAGTGTAACACCTCAAGAACTGTTCCAAACATTAATTATCTCGTTCAGTCTGCCCATCCAACTGGGGGAGATATGCAGTTGAGCGGCAGGGGTAAATCCAAAGAGTTTTACACAATTCTTCCAGATATACTTAGGTAAGCTGGAGTCCACAATCATTAATTTTCTCCTGAGGCAATCTATGAAGATAAACATATGAGGCATGAAGAGCTTAGCCATCTTTGCTGCAGTTACTATAGTTCTACAAGGGAATAAAATGGGTAAACTTTGTAAAACGGTCCACCACTACCATGATGGCATTGTAGCCCTCAAATGCAAGTAACTTCACTATGAAATCCACCAAAAAGGAAGTCTAGGCCCCTTTAGCCTTTTACTTAATACCAACATCTCTGAGAGGGACTGACACCATTGACTTCATCCGGTTGCAAACCAGGCACTCCTTACACTATCTGGTAACCTGCGTGACTAATTCCTTCTAATTATAAGTGTAACAAATCAGGTCTAAAGTCTTTGCCTTTCCCAAGTGTTCAACATTGATCCCATCTTGATTTTCCTGGATGATTCCCAGGCGAAGTGGGCCGGCAGGGACCCATAAGTGACCCTGAAGCCACATTCTCATCCTTCACATGGTAATCCCTAGTAATATCCTCCTGATCTAACTTTCTCTTGGAGATGATCATAGTGTACTCTGCTGACAAGGACTATGATATAACTACCTTTCTAAACATACCATACAATATTCCTCCGCGTTTTCAGCGTTTATCAGAGAATAATGCTCTGGCATGAATTTCATGGGAGAAAGATGTTAGGTACAATTTTACCTGGAGGAATCATCAAGTGGGTATTGTATACCTCTACCTCCTTCAAATATGGAGTAAAGCAGGTTTTTAACTCAAAGCATCCGCCAAACCATTTTCCTTGTCCTTTGTAAATTCATAGGAGAACACAAATTGGGCCAGGATCTCATTCCAGTGGATTTGCCTTAGGGTCAGGACATGAGGAGCGCGGTAGTACAACAAGGCACAGTGATTTTGTACAAATGTGGAATGGTTGGTATGAGTCACATAAATGATGACGCCAAATGTCAGCCCCTCTGCCACTGCCAATAATTCTTTGTCATAAACGGCGTAGTTTAGCTCTGGTAAAGATATTTTTCTAGAAGAGTATCCCACATGATGCTCTATACCAGCTTTGCCCACTTGTAACAAGGCAGCCACTATTTTGAAGTTGGAAGCATCAATAGCCACAATAAACTCTTTTTCTGGATCTACATGGCGAAGGATGGACGTAGACAGCAGGGTGAGTTTTACTGCTTGTCAGCCTGTAAAACGGTGAATCACTAAAGCACTTTGGCTCCACTCGCCTTATACAAGGGCGCTGCCACTTCAGAAAGATTTGGTGTAAATTCTTAATAAATGTACATGTCCTCAAAAAACTCTTCTATTCCTTGAATGAGGTTGTGGTGGTCACTCAAAGAACTCCTTCTTCTTGTCTGGAATTGTCATGTGGCCTTATTCAAACATGACGTTGCACAGGAAGGTGAACTGGAACTTGAAGAATTCACACTTACTGATTTTCAGTGTAAGAATGCTTTCTAAGGTTCCAACATTTGCTGCAGGTGTATTGCATGGGATTCTCTATTAGTGGAAAACACCAGAATATCATCATGTAGGCCACCAATCATACATCCAGCAGGACCCCCAATGCCATATCTATACAACGCTGGAAAATATCAATGCATTTTTAAGCTAAAAAGGAATAGCATGAAACTGGAAAAAACCCTTTCTGGTTCAGAATGTGGTGAGCCACTCTTGGCCATTCTTAGTATGGATCTTATTAAACGAGTTTAAGCAATCCAGTTTGAGAGGTTTCTAGCCTTCTCAACATAGCAAGCAATCTGTGAATCCACAGGGATGAGATGCAAATCTGTTAATGTGACATTGTTTAAGTTTCAGAGGGTGGAAGGCGAGTTGTTAGGGCGTACATCTACCAACCTGAAGGTTGCAGGTTTGATTCCCTTCCTTTGCACATCAAATGAATGCCAGCTGAAAGATTCTATTCGCGGTTAGTAGGTCTAACTATACAAAAAACCTTGCCCATGATGTAACCAGAAAAATCCGAGTCCCATATTCAGAGGTGGAAAACTTTCTTTGATGGAGTTGACCCTGCTCAGTTTTCATGTCAATGCTCTTTCTTTCTCTCTTTTATAAATGTCCATCCCCTGGTCGGCTTTCCTCAAATACATAAGGCATTGTTTAAGTTCCCATAATCTACACATGGGCATAAAGTACCATCATCTTTATCCACAAAAAAGTGGGGAGCATACCAGAGAGGTATGCTGTTATTGCGCCTTTAGCTAACTGCTTCTTTAGCACACATCTAAGGCTGCTTTCTTTAGTGTAGTCAAAGTGTAAATGAGAGATGATATACGCACCAGATCAACAGTGAGTTTATACTCACAATCAAACTCTGAATGAGCTGGCAGTACACTGGCTGAAGCTTCATCAAATGAAGATTCCAGTCCCTCCAAGCAGGAAAGTAAGGGTAACTCCAAAGTGGGCTTTAGAAAAGGAACTAGAATGAGTGTGTGGACCTTTTGCCATTTAGGGCATTTTGCCCTGAGAAATTGCTTCAGACAAGGGGATAATTAATTCTTGACCATTTTTCAGTGATAATGACAAGGTATTGGCTTTCAAGTTGGTTCTGACATAAAATTTCCGCCACCACTCTACTTCCAAAATAATGGGAGACAAGAGGTTCTTGATTTCATGGAAAGGGTCAGCCAGATAATATTTGCCAACTTGATAATCCACCAACCCCAGAACCTCCAGCGTGGGAATACCTTGGGAAGCCCCTCCCCTAACCATACCACCTGGAAAGTAAATCAATGCCATGTAGTCAACTAGGTCTTGGTCAATAAAAATCTCAGAGGCTCCCTCTTTACCAAAATAGTTGTTCTTGGTTTTTCCTAGAGGGGAAGGAAGGGTATCAGACAACAAAAAATATCTGTTATGGTCTTTATATATAGCAGATAACGCCAACACCTTACCAGAAAAATCTCTATCTGGCATAAGCATGCCTCCAGGGTACGTTTCTGAGTCATATAATGGAGTTGGATAGTTGGCCACTCTTACTAATGAATCCACATATACCATTATATCTTCAGCAATCGCATAAACATTTTTATATTAAAGAAGTAACTCATTTTCCACCTCCTGTGTTCTGAGAATCATGTTAATGATCAAGAGTGGGTTCTCTGGAGTGATTTTGTATACTGGATGGGTTCCGCGCTAGAGTCACAAGAGATGATACTAGGCTTATTTAGATTTAAATTATTTGCATTATAAAACGCGTTTTTGGGTGTCAACGACCCCATACCTGATTTGATAGCTGGTTGTTCATCTTTATCTAAAGTCATTACCATGAGACCCTTCATCACTGATTTAACTGGCACTGCCCAAATGGCCTGCGAAGAGAGAGCACTATCAGATGGCAGATTTATTTTAGATTTGGGGCATGACTCATTCACAACCCCAAATTTCTCTGAAGCATAGGAGGGTCCGTGGGAGGCTTTGCCCTATTCAGAGGTAAATTCATAAGCTTGGAGCCATGTTAAGAGGGGCCACCATGGGTGACATCATCATGGCAGAATCAACTGAAACTTTTATAAACTCTTGGGGCTAGACCCCTTCTCGCCTATTAGTTCCACCAAAAACGAAGGAATAAAAGATATGATTCCTTTTTTTGGAGGCGCGCATAAGTTTATGGGCCCATATTTATAGGGGCCCCATGTAAAATGATAACAGCTAAATTACCTGGCCCCTTCTGGGTTGGGATGAGGAAATCACCCTAAAGAGCTTCTATCAGCTGGTTGACGTTGAGAAGGGTAGATTGCCATACCAGGGCATTTCTTGTTGGGGGGTCCAAGGAGGAATGGATAAATGACTTTTTAAAGACGTCTGACAAAGCTAGGTTCCATGCCCTGGTACTAAATTCATTTGAATACATGTTCACTGGATAGCCAGTTTGGCGCAGAGCAAAGAACTCATATAAAGCTTGTAAGGATGACACATCAGGACAACGCTACTCTATAAAACGCTCCAAATCCTTCAATTTCCACAAATGTGGATGTGCTAGAAACACTGCAAAAACACAGTCAGCTGCAACTGGGGACAACTGATACTGAAAAGCCACCCTACATGAGGATGGACAAGAACTAATTATATTGGCATTATTAAATGAGGCTTCCAATGAGAGGGAATCAAGTGCCTGTTAAATTTCAGAATATATTTGGGAAAAAGTTGGGGAATTGTGACAACAGGATCATAAAAGGTCCAAGTCCACCAGGTATGAGCAGGAAGGATGGATGCTTCCCAGAAGTGGTAGAAAGAATAACGCTTAGATGCACTAATAATAAGCTAAATGAGAAAACTGTGAAGAGCACCATAAAGATTGTGATAAACGGCCAGCGCACCCAGTTCACACTAAAAGAAAGCCCCACATGAATAATTCTAATAAAAGTATAGTAAAAATGGGTGGTTGGCTAATGTCAAGAGAGTATCTTTAACTCTCTTGCCTAGTGAGGTGGTTCAGAATTCATGGCCACACTTCTAGGGAACAATTCTCTAGTAAAATTGGGGTCAGGGTACCTCAGAAGTTTTCAGAGCACAGGGAACCCAAGGACAGGATGTAAAACATAGTGTAGATAACAAGATAACAAATAATGATAATACTTGATTGGAACTCAAGGAGGATTCCATAACCAATTGTAGTTCTGTGTCAGGGTGCTTGGGTGCCTTGATCTGGAGGAGACCAGGGCGTTCATTTGTGCATCATAATACATTGTTAATTCTGATAATATAAAGTGACCAATATTGTTGGAGACCTTCTGGAGGAGGTCCATGCACAGGTCCATTTAAAGGACCATTCAAAAAAACGGAAAAACTAATGGGAATTTAGTAAAGCAAGTCGACCAACAAGAAAGACTGGTATCAGGAAATCATCAATAAACACTGGGGGGAGAGTCATCAATTTATGGGAGTGGTTTAAGCCTAAATGAACCAATAAGTGCAACTAACATCAGCCAAGGAACTGTAGCTTGATAAGTTTAAACTCAATTTATTGATTGTAGCTGAATTCTCACAGATTTAGCAATATTGTAAATCAAACAGGGTTTAAAACCCTGTTCTCAAAGCAACCGTAACAAACTGTCATCATTAATAACAAAATTTGGTGCATTTTAATGCCCTTAATGTAACGCTGGACTGACCATCACGCGCACCCAAGGACCAACTTGGGCATTTATTGCCTTTACCCAGCGTTGGTCCAGAGTATGCTTCAGGTCAGGGATTCCTTCCAACTTTACCCTTTTAGCCTCCTCACGCCCAACTTATCCCTATAGTAAGTGCCCTTAATTGTGTTGTGTAACCATGACAGTTATTCTGAAAGCCCTACAGGAAATTGCATTGAGTTTTGATACCAGTTTAAAATGAGGAGCATTATATAACTCATACAGTGAATTACCTTTGCAGATGCATCATCACTATTAATGCACCTAACAAAGATACTAAGGAGCCTCATGGCCCACACAACTAGGCCATCTCCCTACAAAAAAAATTAACTCAGCCTTACAGTCCTTATTCATGTAGCCTGTTATATGTCTGATCATCTGTTACCTTTGTAAAAACCTGGGGCAGTATGCTAATCGTTGCCCTAGTCTAGGTTCTAAATCCAATGTTCATTATATGATCCCCTTGTATGAGGAAGACTTTGGAAAATTCAAGGCGGAGTAGAACCATGATTTTTTACTCCATCTCCTTTACAAAAATCTCTGGTAAGAAAAGTTTCTCAGAACCGTCTTCCATTAAACAACTGGGTCATGATGCTGCCCCACCTCCAGTGGTTCAATAAAGTATAGCAGATGATATGATAGTGATTACCACCTTCTTAGGAAAGACCGTGAGGCTGAGTTGGTGCAGAAAGTCATAGCGAAGTGATATTCTCAATAGTAATAATAACACATTCTCTTAGTTCCTTCTGATGAGATCACAAGCTGGATGGGGTCCCAATAGCTATATCCAATGCAAAGTTGAAGAAATCAAGCCCACAACTAGGTGAAAACATTCAAAATTATATGGATCAAGCAGACACAGTGGATGTCCACATAAAAATTCTACTGATAATTATTTCTCTGAGTGCAACTATATTGATATCACGGTAAAAAGCTTAAAGGCAAAGCTACTGTAGCAGTAGGGGCACCAATTAATACTGTGGTCGCTTTACTTTCTGAAAAAATGGGGCTTGCTACAGACATAGATCATTGGAAAGTCTATGGTACTGTAACACCCAGATTGTAACCTCTTGAGGAGCATACCGTACATTGCCACTAAGTTTTGGCTCACCAGTAATATCTGCTTCATCCGTCATCTTCCAAATTCAGAGTTAAAATTCCTCATTGGGACCTCATTTTATAGGAAACTTATAAAGTCAAAACTGATACTGAAGAAAATACTATAAATTACTTGGAAAAGCACTTCTGCTAATTTAAAAATTGAAAGATGATGTCCCAGAACCTTAAAATCAGGTGTTTGTTTACCTCACATTCAAAGATAGCATAGTACCAATTGCTTATAAGCAGCTGCGTGTCCATACCCAGTGGTTACTAATTAGATTGTGGAATCTAAGGGTATTCCATTATGCACTAATTGTAGCTAGCTATTCCATTGGCGATACAATCATAGAGGAAACAGAAATAATTTTGTAAATTCACCCAGGTTTATATGGCACTGTATCTGCACTTTTTTGTCATCACAATTTAGAAACTGTCACAGTTCCTGGGATTATTCTTATAAACCATGGCGAAATTCAAGTACTGCTAGCCAATCTATATGCATACCCTATATTATTAAAGTGAAATCAATTTTTTGTTTTTGTGCATCTATTACCGGTCAAAAAAGTCCAAAATAAATCGTTTTTGATTGTTTTGATAAACTAGGCCTTAGTGGCAATGACAATCACACTTTTTGTTCTTTAGTACCTCAGTAAAGCCTCTTGAGTTTAAAGGATGGAGTAGAACCAAGCCTTGCCCTTTTTGACATATATGTTCTATGGCTTGGGGATATGTTCAAAATACAGGAAAATGAGATCATTGCACTATGAGCTTAAATTATTATTGGTATGTATCATTCCTTCATAGGTAGCCAATAAAATTAACTAAATTTAAAATGAATTATTGTAGATGGCAATCAGTAAATTTATTATAGATTGACTGATTAAATCAATTGATTGATATGTATGTTGACATGATATATATCTTATGGCTGGGGGTATGTTCAAAATCCAAGCAAATATGAGATCATAGTGTGATGAGATTAAATTATTAGAAATGTTATTGTTTTTGCATAATTTGAACAATAAAATCAAACAAATTAATAAAATGAATTATTATAGATGATGATCAGTAAACTTAGTATAGATTGACTAAAAAAATCAATTAGATTTAATAAAATATATTATTGTAGATGGCTATCATTTTCTCATAATTTAACTCATAAAATTAACTAGATTTGAAAATAAGTTATTGCAGATGGTGATTAGAAAATTTATTATAGATTGACCAATAAATCAACCAAATAATTAAAATGAGGTAATATATATATCTAAAAATTTACCATATTATTGACAAATAAAATCAACTATATAATAAAAATTAGTAAAGTAATAACCGCCAACCTTATGACAAAACATTGGACCAATCAAATCAGCTGAACAATTATATATATATATATATATATACATATCATAGAACATTTTTGTTAAGTATATTTGAGATTGGTAATGTAGTTTAGTAGTAGAGGCTGAAATAACTATGCTTTTATAATAATTTATTTATAAGATGATTTGTAAACCCAGTAACTAGATGCTGCCTAATTTTCTAAATTAAGTTAAATTTTAATCCATTAACCAGCTAATTGCCTGCTGTCATACACAGTTTTAGTTAGGCTAATCCAAGCATTTGTTTAGTAATCTAACCATCTCAGGTATTATTCTTTTAAAAGTTAATTGATGAAAACGTAGATAGTATCATATTATGACAGTAGATAAAATGTTAAGAAATTTTCTAACAACCTTCAGCCATAAGGCATATATAATGCATTTTAGTTTTTTACCATTAGAAAAACTTGGAATTATTTTTTTAATGATATAGTACTAATTTTACCAAATAATCTGATTGTTTTGTGCATATGATGTGTTACATCATATCAATACCAAAATAATCTGCTGAGTTGCCTCTATCTTATTAGGTGCATAAAGGCAACAGATAAATTGTTAAGTAAAGAGATTAATTAACTTGTGCAGCAGGGGATGTCAGTGCCCTCCCAGAATCTTTGGACCACCCTGGTTTTGATTATAAAGAAGAAGGATGAATCAAACTAAGTATTAATAGACTACTGGAAGCTTAACTTTATTACCAAAAAGGATTACTACTCTTACCACAAATCAACAATGTGCTGGACTGCTTGGGTTGTGTAAGATATTAATTAGCCAAGGATATAATCTTGGTCAAATAGCATATTGAGCTTCCTAAGTCTGAACAGAAGTGTTATGATTAAGGCTAAAGGCTTGTATCAACCCATTTGAATGCCACAAAGGTTGTACAATGCTCTCATGACTTTTAATGAGCAATGGATACTACTTTAAGTGCTTTAATAATCTCTTGTGCACTAGTTTATCTAGATGATATAGATGTATTCTTTGTAACATTTAATGAAAATTTTCAGCCCTTATAATAAGTTTTCCATTATCACGCCAATTATGACCTTAAATTAAAGCCACATAAGTGTACCTTTTTCCAAGAGCAACTTAGATATGTGGGGTTTGTCATTGTTAAGCATATCTGACAGCTTAACTGGCAAAGGCCAAGGTTATCAAGCATATGATATAGCAAGTAGCAAGTACAACATTCAAGTATTTCTTAAGATTGGTTATTACTGCCAATTTGTGGAGTACTTTAGTAAAATAGGTGAACCATTATTTCACCTTCTCATAAGATGGTGTAACATTTGAGTGGACAGGGAACTAAAAGCTGGCCTTTGATAAACTCAGGCTTTGCCTCACCTAAGCGCTGCTACTAATGTACCCAAATCTTGACAAACCATATATTAACTATATGGAGCTTCTTTCATTACCGTCAGGGTGGTGTTATGATAATTTGATCCTGATGAGAATGAGCACAACATGGCTTACTGCGGCCAGACATTGGATGCCCATGTACAGTATTATATGATAATCAAAAAGTAGTGCCTAGCGGTCACCTATTTGTGCAAACTATTCTGGGTATATGTCCATGGAGTTGATTTCATTGTAGTGACCAATCATGCCTCCCTTTGCTGGTTACAAAATTTGAAGGAACCAGAAGGGCACCTGGCTCAATGTGCTTTAAAACTACAAAACTCCTGTTTTGAAATTCATCACCGCCCTGGAATAACGCATCAAAAATTATGCCAGATTATCTGACTGCCTATGTGGCCTTAGCAGCCAATGTAACCATTGAATTATTTAACAAGAAGCTAACATTCCAATATGATAACAAATTAGCAGAATTTCAGTGCTTCTTAGGAAACTTAAGTAAAAATATTGTTATCAAAAATTGGAATCTCTATAGAATAATTAATGATCAGCAATTTTGGATCCCCAACCAATGGGGGAAGAAAATATTATTATTGGGCCTATAAGGCAATGGGCATGGGTGATATAGTAACACACTTGAGATGTTGAAACAGAACTACTATTGGGAATCAATGCATTTGGTTTTCATGAGACACTCTGCTGTTGTAAGAAATTTCAAGTGGATGGACCCTATTGTAAAGCCACCTTCTATCAATTGGTTAAACCAACTTTACATGACACACCATCTCTAATGACGTTTTGGGCCCTCTGGACAATAGTTATGGTCAGCTTATATAATTGTGGTTATTGATCACCTCACTAAGTGGGTGAAAGACAAAGTGGTCAAAAAATTAGGGGCTATAACTATGGCTAAGTTTATCCTAGAAGATATTATTTATCAGCATGGATGCCCACAATTTTTATGGATGATGGGACTGATTTTGTTTCAGATTATTTCTAAGCATGATGATATGATAGGAGTACAATAAGTATTGTCTACACCCTATCATCATGAGACCAACGTCATTTTGGAATTAATAAACATACTTTTGTTGGTATTATACAGTAGATTCATATTGAAAAGTCATGCATATGGAAACTTTTTTTGCTAACCGCCATTTTTTGCCTATAATATCTCATATCACTCAGACACAGGACACTCACCATTCGCCTTACTTTATGGGAAGCAACTGGTGCTTCACTTAATTTTATATTCTTTGTATCATCAAGAGATTATAAGTCCCACCAAAAATATAAAAACGATGGTGCAGACATTAATCTAGCTACAAAGCTCAGCATATTCTAATGTGCTGATTTGAAAAAGTAAGGTCTTGGTACTGCAATAAAAATTACTGGTGGCATTTAACCCATGTCAGGCTTTTCACTAGCTTTTATGAAAACTTGGCTTTAATGGTTACCTTCTATTACTTTAATTGATGTCTACTTAATTTTTACTGCTATTGACATCAGTTTATATTAACTAATTAATGCATTATCAAAATTAAGGCCCAAAATATTTTAATGATTTATCTATCAATGTTTATTGGTCCTAAAGCTCTAATTCACATATAATAATATTTTAAATCAAGGGTGATTTCCCATAATAACGCCAAGTTCATTACCCAACAAATTCTGGATAAATTGACATTATTGCTCCACTGTCTAATGAGATAAGGAAGCATGACCTAACCAACTTATCATATGATATTAAGTACAAGGTTGTATTCATTATCTCAACTCTCCTATTTTCCCCATTTATAATCTTATGCCACCTATTATGCCTTACTGTCCGTTAGCCCTTTATGGCAGATAATGGAACCCACTTAACTATGTTACCATTATTGATATCAGTCCAGCCTTCAATGATGAGTCCTGATCTACTCCAACTTTAAACCTGGACTGTTCCATCACCTCCTACATTCCTGAACTACTTCCACCCTTAAATTTAGTAATTGTTATCACTCATAATAATCCTAATTTTCATTAGTACTTTAAATAGTAATATTCTTTACTTAATATACTTTACCTCTTATAACTTATTTATATTAAGTATTAAAATCCCCTGAGCCTCTGAACCAGACTTAATCTGGTCAATCCCATTGAATTAGATTAGCTCCAGAGAAAAGCATCTAACTACTCCTTATCAGATTGGCCAGTAGCAGAAAATGCTGTGGCCCCACTTTGTGAAGGGGAGTTGGTTCTGTATTATAATAATCATAGGTTCATATGGGCCAAAAACTAGAGAACATATGTCAGGGCCTTTTGAGATTGTTGCAATTTGGTTTGACCAACCATTCTATCTATTATTTTATTAAATTTTAGATTAAGAGTTTGACTATTAGGGTAACCTGTTTCTTATAATAACAGAAAAAACAAAATCCTCAATATGCAATATTCTAGTGATGATAGAAGGGGCAACCCACCTTTTATTCCTTATGACAAAACCTAGTTTATGGGGAGGTCCCATCAAGCAGAATTGTTGCAGATGAAGTGGCTGAAGCAATATTTGCAAATGAACCAGCAGATGAAGCAGTTCCCACTAATGTTGAAATCTTTAAAATTTGAAAGCTTTACGCTGACTGTTCAAATCTCAGGGCCAGAAAACTGAAACCTCGACTTTTTCAGTTGAATTTTTCCATTCATCAGCAGGACAAAACTGAACAAAAATTGGCAGCGGAACAGCAAAACTCTACTAGTATAGTAAAGCAACTCCTCCAGGAGTTTAAGCGTACCACTTGTAGGGGTAGGCAGGCGTGGAGACCAACTGTTTTGTTTGCTTCTACCTCCAATAATTCTATGAATTAAGTTTTGGCCACTGCGCTCAATGTATTAACTGCTGTAACCTTATCCACTGCTAATGTCAGCCCTTCCACGGTGGCCACCATTTCTATTGACTCTGATCCTCAAGTTGCTAGAATTTCTCTCTCAAAGTTAACCCCATCAACTTACCCAAGTTCAATAGGCATTAATAAGTCCATACCTTCAACATTATTTGAAATCACATTAGGAAGCATAACGACCATACTAAACTGACTACTATGATGAATTTACTAGATCCTTATAGCCAAGAGTTAGTGTTGCCAAAAATAACTGAAATCATTATGTCCTATACTAATGCTAAAAATATTATCATTGATGAGTTTGGTGAAGCCAAATGATGATAGGCCAAAAAACTGCTCTTCTAGCCATAAACTTAAAACCAGGTGAAGAAGTTTTGACCTTTGCTGATTGCTTTTAGTAAAAAGCTCAAGTGCTGTATGGGGATCAGGTTAAAAGCCACTACAATGTTAAGGTTGTATTCCGCCACATCTGTGAGCCCCACAAAGAATTGCAACAGGCTGTTACCCATTTTGAATTCTGGCACTACAATTACTGAGATGGTAAACTAACTCCAGCGCTGTGCCCTTAATTTTGGTGCTCCAAATCCAAGACTTCTAAAAAAGCGTCTAGTATTTATTTACTCACTATGACCACCAACAAGGACTTGGAAAAAAGCCCTGATGTAGTAGAAACAGGATATTCTACCTCTGCTAACAATTTAATAATCCTATATAATGACTTATCTATAGTGGAACACTGACCCCCCATTAAAGAAATCCCACTGTGAATATATCTGCTAAATGAACTATGACCCTGTGGCTTGTGACAAACAATGCCCTATTTGATTATTTAAGTCAAGCAGTTACCTTTAAAATTCATGCACTCATTGAGCCAGATCATCACGTTAGAGGCCTTTACTTAGATTTTAGTGTGTATAACCAACTTGTTTGTGCAATCATGGACAGTAAAGCCCCTATCAACATTATTTTCTCTAAACTAGTAGGGGATTAGCAATAGAACCCAATGTAGACCGCTGTGGATTTATTGTACTGCAGGCCATAATGCTACTACTTCCTTAGAAGTGTATAGCTTTTTGCCATTGGGGTTTAGTACAAAAATATTTTCTGCGCCAGCCATTGTTCTATCTCATGTTAATTTTGAGCTGCTCATTGGGCCTCTTTTATGAGAAAATTTGGGCTGAAAGCCAATTTTAAAGAGAACACCCTGGAGGTAGAAAGACAACAGGTTCCACTTTATTATAAGTGGTATCCCACTGAGAAGGAACTAAGCCTGACTGCTGCCATTATGAAATGCTCAGATGATTCCGCTGAGATGGGGGTGCCATCAATGGATGAGACAATGGCAGATTTCTCATCAGATGGGGAATAAAACCAGATGGAGAACGTATAAACTGTGCATGAACGGCTTCCAGAGCCAGCAGAAACTGAATTTGCCACTCAGTTGGAATCAACCAAAAAAATCTTTTTTAATATGTGAATGTCAAGTATAATGGGGCATTGCTTCCATTAAATATTGTAAGGGGAAATGGAGCCCTTTAAATTTACCACACCACATCATAAATTGCAAAATAATTCCCCTTTGCGCAGTATAAAAATGCACTGATTAATCAGGGCATCAGGCCCTCATTTGAACAGATATCACTTTACAAATTCCTGAAGGTATGTATGATAAGATCCTTCTGGTGCTACACTTATCCAAAAAAAATTCCGCTGCCACCACTGGTGCCATTTACTCACATCATGTGGAAATTAAATTATTATTAGAAAATACCTATATTTTACCCAGTGCACATTCAGAAGCATAAGATCGTTGCTTATGCTCATGTGCTGCCTTATCTAGCGGCCTAGTATTTCTAGTCACCACTAGACCCCGTTCATTATATACTAGAATTTTTAGTAAAGTGTGGGAAAATGTTGCAATCTGGTTTCATCAACCATTATATCTATTATTTATTATATTTTAGACTAAAAGTTCAACTCCTCAGGCTTTTTTGGCAACTTTTGACTGTCAAATTAAATAACAGTTGATCATCCTGATATTTCTAGTAATTAACTGATTTAAGATACAGTGGATTACCTTACCCACATGCCTATGTTTATATATGTTGCTGAATAGTTAAGGAGGATTAAATTCTTATTACCCCACTGGAAATTTCCTATGAATCCCTTCCCATTGAGTTATGAGGCATTCCAGCATTGTAAATTGAATCCCTTATTATTATTATTTTATTTTTGCCTTTGCCCTGCCAGCGTCAAAGCAATTGTTAAGGGTTTTATCCCAAAAAATACCTGCCAATAATGTCTACCATTTCCAAGAATAACCATACATTGCTTAATACTCTTATGCATAGTCTAATATGATGGGAATGCAAAGTTAGGGGGATCTCTCTTATACTTGGCTAATTCTAGCTGTTTTAATAAAAACCTTTGACAATAATTTGGTTATCCTCTGGTCTTAGGGTTACTGTCTACATACAGTCCCCTATTTATTTATATACAAAGTTCCAACCTGTGCAGTTATGATTGATGTCCTAGCACCAATTGCAACAGAGATCATCAAGAAGCTATCTACATATTCCTACACTCTGAAGGATCCTGTTGGGTCACCTTATTAATAGGTGCACGCTAAGTTCCTGATGACATAACAGCAGCATTCTGGACTAGTGGTATTAATTCTCAACAATTTTATTTGATCCCCACTCATCTTTGTTCCCTGATGTTTAGTCAAATGGGGAGTTATTATAACTGGTTTGAGCAACCATCTGTGATATACTACTATTATCTACTCAATTTTTTATTTTTACTAGTAGATAGATTGAGGGTTATTTATTTTATTTATCTCACCCCACGGCCCTGACTTTATAGGGCCTTCATTCACTAGGACTTGCAAGCAGATAAAATCCTAATCCCTGCCAGTACAACTTCCACCACCTTAATTTATTGATCACCTTAGTTCATGGCCTCAGAAATTATATCTGCTATTATTTCTTCTAATTATTATTCTATCTTGCACCTCACTAGTGTAAAACAATTGGTGATAATATCCTATCTTTATTTTAGCCTTCCACTGGTATCTTGATTGTAATTGATGCATTGCTACTATTACGGAAATGTCAAGCTCTGGGAATCTGGTTTCCTGGCCTGATTTGGATATTATGCCTTTAAAATCCCAACCTTAAGTGTTGCTTGGTATCCAGAAATTGTACCAATAAGAACTCTGGAAATGAGAAGAGCATATCTAGGCAGGATTGTCATCTGGAGGGGATCTTTTCCTACATAACCTTAAGCAGCGGCCTACAATTAAAGTTTACCAAAGTGGGTCATGGAGCCAAAGAAGTATCATATACTACAGTGTGCTATTTTGTTGATGTTAGATAAAATCTTATTTCCAATAATAAGGTTCCTTTCTGTGAAGTTTTTTACCAAGGTTACTGTCATCAAACAGTACCTTGTATTTGTGTGTATTTACAACTGGTGCACCTGGGATATGATGCCCCTGCATCAAATTTCAACTGGCCTCATTGATAAGAAGAACTTGGCCTTTTTTCCCTCCAGCCCCATTCTGCTGATGCCCCACCCCCATTTTTTCCACTTTCATACATGCCCTCAGGTCCACGAGGTATGGGAAACCCCCAATTCCCCTTCCTCATCTAATATGGCCACTTGGGCTTGCCACCATGACACCATATTGGGAGCTTTTTTCAGTTTTATCTGGCACCCACAAATAAAAATGTGTGGCCACCCTCTTGGGTTGGGCCCTGTTAGTACTAAAAACTATATCTAGCTAGCTAGCAAAATATTTTGAGTAGATCACAATAATCTTGTTTTAAGCTAGTTATTTATAAAAACTCCCAATCTGTTTGTAAAGATCTCAAGGAAACTAATACTATCACTTGTTCACAGTCAACTCAACTCTGCATGCTGCTCTAGGTAGCTTCTACTAGTGAAGCAAACCCCATCACTGTTGACATAACTAGCCAAAACTCAAATATTTATACCTAAGCCATATCCGCCTTCAGTTCCAATAATTAGCTTAAAAGTTTAACGTTGGCTCTGGATAGTCAAGTGTTACCATTCATACTTATATTGAAAGCTATTGGTTGTAGTTACAGGTAGATGGTTTAACTTCTTGGAGTACCTTTCCTCTGCTAATAGTTCTACATTGTCCGATTCGATAAGCTGCTTGATTTACAACTCTATGAGATTGTTTGGTTGTAAGTGCTCCCATTTTTGCAACTTGAGCACCTATCTGGCATCTGACCTCCCATGAAAGATGATGGTCCAACCCCTGAGATGAGAGAATATTGGAGCCTTATCTAGCAACACCCCACAAAATCTTAACTGACATATTATAAACCACCTTTCACTGGCCTTGGAAGTAGAGTGCTATGCTATTTTCTTAACCTGTAACTCAACTGATATCCCAAGTAATATACCTTGGAAGGTATCAAAGGGATCTATGTCAATCTGATGCAGCTGGCTAAACTAGCCAGCTGTTAAGCTTGGGGATTTGCATCATCACAGAGTTTAAATGGCGCCTAATGAGCCAACTTTCAACCTATAAGCAACTGTTTACAAAGCAGATGAATAACATCAGGTTATAGAATTGGGGATATCTTGACAGGAAATATTATTTTATCAATCTGTACTTGGAAGTAAGGTTTCTCTTTAGATAATTCAATAGCCTTTTAGAATATTCCAAAATTAGGGCCTTTTAGCCATTAGTAAAATTACAATGGTGAAGTCCTAGCATACTTATTCCTACAAAGGGCAAAGTAAAGGCTAATGAGAACTTGGAGATAAATTTAGGCTTCTAAATGTATTTGACATACACCCACATGGGCATAAAGTAAACCTGAAGAGTTAATGCAAAATAATTTCTATACTTGAATGTGTGATGAATAAGGGGTAAGGTATCAGGGAGCAGGGGCTGAAGCTGCCTGAGTTGGGTGGGTAACCACGGGCCTAGCGTCCACCGCCTGCAACTTGCTCCTGGCTTCCCTCTCTTTCCAGCGCAAGCGAACATCAGGGCATTCCTGCTCAAGCTGAAAGGTTAGTGTGAGCCAAGGGAGCATACCATTTTCATATCAATATTATCAACAATAGACTTGCGAATCTTTTCTAGGACAGAAATATGGTTGGCATGAGGCTTATCATCTCTAAACCTCATAAAGCGCCAGGTGTGGGGTGGGCAATGGTTGACATCATAGGTTACCTCAACAATGCGGTCTTGTAGACGAGCCTCAACTTTGGGGCCAAACATGCTCTTAAACTGACGCCATTCAGAAGGGGTGACTCCCATCTCATCTACAATCTCATATTGGTCACCACCCTTCCAGATGGCTAAACAAAAGCGTGGCAACTGCGTGGGACCTTGGCCTTCTATCTTCAACTTAAAATCTACTGAGTTCTCATTGGGAGGCTTCCATTTAAGCATAGTGTTACAGGTGCCGGGAACGTAGAAGGCCTGCACCGATGTAAAGATTAGGCCATCCGAACGGTGCTTCAGCCGGGGCACCTGATCTTTAAGGATATGGATCATCCCATACGAGAGCTCCATCACTTTCGCCTGGATTTCGAGTGGTGGCACAAACCCCTTTCTTCGGTTCCAAGCTACAAATTGATCCACCACATTCACTCTAAGGTGGCCCTGTCGGCTGGTAAATGGCTTATTAATCATGGAGCGACCGTCGATACTAAGCAAGTCAAACGCCAAATAACGAAGAATAGTTTTGCCATCCGGCTCCCGGTCGTTGACCAGTTCCCCGTCGATTAAAGTGAGGTGGTGGAACCCGTTAGGGGCGTGCGGGTTAGGGCTTGGGAGGTAGATGTTGGGTAAGAACCGATACTCATTTTTTCGGTCGATCTGCAAGCCTAGGTTAGTCCTAGCTCCATAACCTTGGTTGCTATCGCAAGTTTAAAGAGACCAAAAACTCACTAGGAAGATTTCGGGCCGCTTAACTGCAGGATTGAACCTAGATAGCATGAGGCACCGGACGCCGTCGGACTTTTCGCAGACGAAATAGTTTTCCTCTTTAAGCTCTTGGATATGCTCCAAGGAGAAGCTGACCGGCTGCGCGCCTGCGCGTTAAAATAAGCAACATTTTGTGAGGGGTTGCTGCGCCTTAAATGGCCGCCTTAAATAAGAGGCTGGCCTGTAACAAGGCTTAAATTTTGCCTCGCTACAAATGAATAAAAGCATTTTTATAACTTTTTAAAATGACTAAGATGCATAATTCTCTAACTAGAGCGAGGAAGTGTGTAGATGACAGGGAAAGCTCAAATAAAAATGAAAAATCTAAAAGCGTATAAAAGCCAAAATGAAATAGTGAAAAATTTGGCTGAACTTGAACACAATTCAATACCTGGAAACCTAAAATAAAAAATCAGAAGAGAAAAAAATAAAGAGACAGTGGAGAAATAAAGAGTCTTCAAATAAAGGCATATATAAAAGAAGAAAAAGAAAAAATAAGGTCAGACAAATTCACTAACAACTGAGCAATCAAGCGGTAAAAGCATAGAGAGCTTTGTCGATGGTAGAAAAACCGTTAAAGGGTGGCTTACTTATCAGGATTACAAGATAGTAAAGTTCCAACCTCGCGTTTGAGAATTTGCGCGAACTCTTTGTCTAGAGGGCGTCCGGGGATATCGGGAATATTATCATCGGAGTGCTGCATCTTATTAATCAAGAGGATAGAGGGGAAGGCAACTAAAATTAAATAAAATACAAATTGTAAAAACTACAGAAGCAAAAGGGAACAATTAGGAATTTGAGCTCAGGGCAATAGTGGGTTATCTTGTTTATAGAGGTTAACCTAATACTCGTAGTGCCCAGATGCTCTACAACTCGCCTTTGAGTCAAAATGGTCATCCATGACCAATTTCGGCCGTTGCTTTAAATGCAAATCATCCCCATTGTCAATTGATTTCCAGGGTTGATAGGATTATCAATCAAAATCTAAAACTCCAAGATTAATCAGCCGCATCAATTGAGATATTAAATTTTCCATCATTTCGTATAACTCCTTTGATTTTAATTTTAATAGGTTTTCGTCATTGTGTAAACAATGCTACAATTTCTTACCCTTTTTTAAAAACTCAGCAGTAGCAAGGACCATCCCGCATGACAACTACTCAAATCTTCCTTTTTAACTCCATATCATTATTAAATAATATTAAGAGGGGATGGAAGAAATTATGTTCATTCTAGCTGGAACAGGTTTCGAACTTGTTACAGCATTTTTACCCCACCTTAGCTTGTTACAGGTGTGCCCAACTATATCTGGACAATTTTTTACCCTTTAACTGAAGCTATTTCATCTAATCATTTTAACCAGGTTTCTATCCAGCCAACTAACACCTTCACCTCCATTTAATTTTAAAGAGTTGCTTTAACTGAAATCCAAAAGCCAAAAAGAATTACATCTTACTTTTTTAGGATAGCCATATTTACAAAGTAAAATTTAATCCTTGAATCAGCTAAAAAAGCCTCAGCTCAACCTTGCAATTATGAATCATTCTCATTTTATATCACAACTAGCTGTACCCAGCCACATGTTGCTTTGATTCAGTCTGGTTAAATGGAAAAGAAAGAAAAGAGAAAGCATACATTTCTAATAGTGGAGTTACCCAAGCAATGCTGGATTTATTTATGAGCTCACACTGACAGCCTAAAGGCTGTTGTCATATGTAGATGATATCATAGTGGGGACCAACCCCAAAGTTAAGGCTGGGTGCCTGGAGGCCCAAAAGGTGAAGCTATAGGGCCTCCCTGACTTGAGGCATACCCTAGACCAACGCTGGGTATGGGCAAAATATTCCCAGGTTGGTACTAGTGGGGTGCCAAAAGCCCAGTCCCTTACTAAGGCCCAGGCATTAAAACAAATGGCCTACATAACGAATGCAGATGGTTTGGTTCAGTTTGTTGAGGAATGGGGTTTTGAAACCCATTCCATTTATGAAACAATGTGTTTGGGTTGAATCCAACTTCAAACGATAACTCGAGTGAAGTCAGTTTTAGCTTATATAACAAATTTGGATAGGAGCATTGCCCTATTGGTGGGTTGATGCTTGGGTCCACTGCAGCAAACCCTATTTTCCCCTATAGATGCTTAAATATATTTTCCCTGACCAACATTCCATGTTGGTCAACTTCCCAAATATAATATTTCCCCATTTTTTCCCATTTTATTAAAATATTATTATGTATGATCCTGTGCGTGGACCCCTTCATGGAGGTCTTGCACCTCATTAACCAATCCATTTTGAACACAATCAGATTTTCCACAAGTGCTCCATTGGTTTGCCCTGGTACCCTCCAACCTGGGCCATTTACCCCTTCACTTGTGCACCACGTTGTGTTTGGATGGTTCCTAATCACATTACTTGGTTTTAGTTATTATTGTTCCAGCCCCTCTGCTGGATGCTAGTAACTTTAGTACTAATGGCTACTTTCCGTGCATTGGCTCTGTGCACTGAGCACCACCACGCTTGAAACAGGAGAGTTATAAACACTCTCCTTACATTAGTTGACCAACCTTTTTTTCTTATGTGCACAAACTTTTTCTGTGTGGAACTTTTCTGAAGTGGAAATAGTGGCCATCAGCTGTGGGCTCCAGCTGTCATGGTTGGATGACATGATAGTAGGCACTGATGCTAGGAACAAGGCTGGGTGACAGGAGGCCCAGAAGATGAAGCTTCAGGCTCTTCCTGACTTGAAGCACACCTTAGATCGACGCTGGGTGCAAGCCAAGCAAGCCCAGGTTGATACTAAGGGTGTGCAAAACGCCCAGCCTCCTATTTCAGCTCAGGTCTTAAAACAAACGATTTATGTTTGAATAAAAATGGTTCCATTAGCTTGGTTGGAGAACAAGGGTTCGAGTCCCACTCCAGCTATGAGATTTTGATTTCTGGTAAAATAAGGCTTCAATCGATTACTTGAGTGAAGGCCCTTTTGGTGTATTTTACCAAAATGGATGGAAGCGTCTGTTTATTGGAATGTCAAGGCTTGGGCGCAGTGCCGCAGAACCCAAATTTCCCCAATTCATTTTAAATATGTTTTTGTGATCAACATTCCTTGTTGATCAACTTGCTTAATAAAAACACCCTGTTATTTTACATTTCTAATGGTTCCTTGGGCAACCCTGGTGGTGGACCTCTTTGGGGAGGTCTCCAACCATGTAGGCCACTACCTTATCTCACAATTTACCAAGATCCCAGGGGCACCTGTGGGCCGCCCAGGTCCCCTCCAGATTGAGGCACCCAAAGCCCCTGATATCAAGCTGCACTTGATTATGGACGCCCCTCTGGGGTCCACTCAAGCGGTGTTGTTTCTTACTTACCTGGTATTTTATGTTGCTGTTTATATACTTGCCTGGGGTACCTTTTGTACTGGCACTGCTTGAGGTGCTTGTATTCCCATTCTTTTAATGGCTAGTTCCCTAGCAATATGGGTTTGCATCCCACATCACCTTGCTGGGAATGAGAGAGTTACAGATACTCTCTTGACACCAGCTGTCATTAGCTGCACCACTGTTTTCTCTTTTTCCTGAAGGTTGGAGCAAATCAGCATTATTCTAATTGCCTCCAACTGGAAAATATCCACCCTTCATGTTTGTACCTGGTGGATTCAGATGCTTTGAGGTCCAGTAAGTTGTGATTCCCTGACTTTCCACCAAAATAATTAATTTTCATTCCAAGAAATGAGTTTTCCTTTGACAGCGTGTTCAGATGATGCCAGCAGAATTGGCACAGATGGGCCTGGGGGTGTTGACCTTGGATAACATTGGGCATTCCATTGAGGGTAAAGGAATAGGGTCAATCGCGTTTAAAAACATGTTTTATAACAAAAACCTGATATATACTTCTGAACCATTTTGGCCCTCTCATGGCTCAGATTTGGAACCTATTCCTGTGTTTGGAATCGCACCAGAAAATCCCTGTTTGACCTCTTCCATGATTAGCAGCACTCAGGAAGTTGAAAAAGAGCTGCACCTACAACATGAAAATGTTTATGCACCTGCAGAAGGCATGGAGGGGTATGTGGCCTCAGTGGTAAGAGTGGCCAACTATCCCTCCCCCTTCTATAATTCCCAAACCTACCCTAATGGTTTTCTCAAGCTAGAAGAACTTTTAGGTGAGGTGGGGGCGTTTTCTGCGTTGAATAAATCCCACTCTGGATACTTCCTCTTGACTGCTACCCTTACTTCCTCTTTGGGGAAGTTCACCAGAATCATTTTAGTGGATACCGGTGCCTCTAACAATTTTATTGACCATGAACTTGCTGACTACCTTGAGTTGAGTTACTCCCCAGGTGGTATAGTTAGAGGTGGGGATTCTCAAGTATCCCTAAACTGAACGTCATGGGTTAGTGGAATACCAGGTGGGTGCCTATCTTCTGTTCGACCATTTTCAAGCTATCAAGCAACTCTTGTTCCCCATTATTTTGGGGATTGAGTGGTGGAGAAAGTTTGACGTCAGGACTAATTTGAAAGAAAACACTCTATCCTTGTCTTTGGTAAACGGTCACCAGTTGACTGTTCTTTTTCAGAGGATAATGCCTAGAGCACATTGCCCCATTGGCCCAATGTTCCCACTCCTTATCTTGCTCCTTTGCTGAAGCCCTCCGTGGGACTTTCCTTACCTTCCTGTTTGGAGGGTTTGGAAACCTCTTTTGATGCAGCATCCGCCAATGCACTCCCTGAGCACTCCAAGTTTGATTGTGACTTCAAGCTCATGGTGTAAGCCTTGGGGACCAGCCCCTACAACTGGATAGGGAGCAGCATCCCTTTCAGACTAAAAGGGGGCCAAAGGCCCAAGTGGACCCCCTGTTGCAGTTGAGCTACCTGGTGCATGTGGTTGATGAGCGTTGGGTTACTGCCCTTCCTCCTAGAGATATTCAGATCTCTCCTCTCCCCTCCCCCCTCCCCAACCCTGATAAAATTAAGAGAGGGGACCTGCCAGGAGATTATGCAGGCCAGGGGCCATGGGCGGGCCCCTGGGGCCCCTCATTCACCAGGGGAAACTTACCAAAATTTTGAAGAAACATCCAGTGCTAGTATCAGAGCCTGGTCTGCAAATTCTGGGCTAATGGAGCCGATCCAGACATGTTGGGTCCAAAAATCAGATCAGAGCTTGATTTGGGTTTTGAACCAGGCTACAAGTGTCTTGGACCAGTTGACCCTACCCCCAGAATGGATCTGGGAAGTTCAGATCGCGTAGACAATCAAATCAAAAGTTCAGACTGGGCTGCAAACAACTGAGCACCAAGGCCACAGCCTCCCGGGATGAATCCAGAAAATCTGAACTGCGTGAGCAGCCTGACTCAAATGGTCAAGGCCCAGATTGGTACCATCGACTGGTCTGGCCCCAAAAATTTGGGAAAATCTGCAAAAGTTTTTTTTGATTTTTGCTAAGATTTTGGGCATCCCTCCACCCCCTTACCCACCAGCCAACCAAACCCATCGCCAATCCCCAATCGCCCAATCCCTCAGCATCCCCACTATGCAAAGCTCCCAAAACTTAAGGCAACTGCCCTGCTGATGGGCAGTTGTCAGTTCATTCTCTATTCTCTTCATGCTTTGCACTAAAATAAAGCCAAATACCCCAAACGCCTTGCTGTGGACTCCGCCTGTCTGTTTTTTTGTTCAAAATTCCGCCAATCGATCCAGCAAAGCGTGCCACCACCTAAATAGTCATCCTGATGATCGCCAAATGGGTCATCTGGTCACTTGACCCCGCCACATGGTGTTGGATCATATCTGCAGTAATCCACCTCATTATCTATGATAGAGTCAACTCTCCATCCATTTTCGCATACCCATCAAATGTGAACCCATCTGTTTGCTTCACTGTCAGGATTTCCAAGAGTGCTCCCCTATCAGAGCAGCCTCAGGGCGCCCCACCCCAATGCCCGCGAGCTCAGCCTCCACACCTGGCTCATCCGCCACTAATACCACCCACCTAAGGGCCCCAGAGTACCCCGACCAAGGGGGACTTGGCCCTAATGCTCATTGCGGGTCCATTTTCCCCTCCAACAGCACCCCTGTCCGCGCGGTGGGCCCTGTGCCGCCCCTCTCTGGCATACAGACTCACCTACCCATAACCAAAGGCGAGCAACTGCGCACCCTGGAGGAGTCATCATCCTCCCCGCCTCTCCTGCCCTTGGGGTTGCCCCCGCAAGACTCACGGTTTCCACCATTGCAACCATCTGGTTTGCCTTGGGGGCCTTTGGTGCATTTATAAACCTTTACTTTCCTCACATCCCCACTAGATCCCCCCTTCTTCTAGTCGCATGGACCGCTGTGCCCTTGGCATTCTGGGCTCTCCACTGGGTACTCACTCACCCTGACTGGGAGCCCAGTCTAATTCTTATCAGCCGCTTCCATGACATAATGAACTGACCCATAACCTCAGCCTTCTCCGCCCTCCTCACTGGCACTGGCAAAGCGTTGGCCTATTCCCTAACCCTAAATGTACTCTCTCTTTGCGACCTGGCCTTCTCCTGCTGATCAGCTGCCTCATTCATCTGAGCATGCCACCAGTTTGTGTTGATCTGGTCCCTGCCCCGCCAAGCCCTGGCAACAAATGTCACCCCATCAGTCAACATGATAGGGTTGGGAGACCCCCTATCCCTTCTGATGAGGTGGCCGACCAAATCCTGGGTGTCCTAGTGGAACTTCAGGTGCGCTTCACTGCTGATGGGGAAATCTCCCCTTCCTTCTGATGCCCAGCAGAGCGTAGCTCTCCTTGATGCCCTAGATGGGGATGCCCGCTGCTGGGTCAGGGAGTGCTCCGCTCTGATGCTAAGTCTGGGAACCCCACCCCTACTGGTGCTAGTCACTTTGGCGGTCCAGGCCCCTGAGTCTAGACCAGACGCGCCTCCTCCGTCTCTTCACACTAGGACAGACAGCCACGGACCTACCCTCCCTGATTGAAGCCTTTGCGGTCCTGGCCCCCACGGTGCCCATCCCCCCCCAAAATTGCCATCTCCGCCTTCCAAGCTGCCTTGGACCCCACTGCGGCTGCCCATGCATCTTGGGACCCCCTCCCCCAGGTCCTTAGAAATCACATTCTCTGTGGCTCGTGCAATTGGGGACAGGCCTTTCCATACACCCATGTGCGCTGTCGCAGCTCTTGAGGGGCCGCATGCCACCCCTCCCCCTGCCAGTGGTCGCAGCCAAGGAAAGCGCCCCCCGGGTCTCGCCGCCCTCTGCACCCCCTCTGTACCCACCTTGAGTACCCTCCCCTCGGAAGAGCCCTGCCTGCTGCACCACCTGCTCTCACCCTGGATCAGGAGAGTGGGTCCTCAATCCCCAGAGCTCAGAACCTGCCCCATCCTGGCTCTACCACCCCCAGTTAACCCAGAGGCCCCCTTGAAGAGAGTGGAGCAGGCATATGCATCAACTTGCGCTACCCCATTTGGGACAAGGGGGAAGCAGAAACCCCTCCCCAGTTCCAGACCAGCCTGGCGCCTCTTGGTCAATCTCTGCTAATGATGGGTCATTCTCCCTCCTCAGCTGCCTTCTCTCTCACCCATCCCAATAAAGAAGATAAAGCCTACTTCTTGTTCCCTATCTCCTTCCCTCAGAGTTGGGTGAATTTACCGTGCAAGTCCTCCTCGACACTGGAGCAGCAGGCAACTTTATTGACCTCAGTGTGGCGCATTCCTTGGACCTGGCAATGGAAGAAGCCTCATCAGTCCTGGGCGCTTCATCAGAACCCATGAAGTCTTACCGCGTCCAACGCCCATTGCACTTCTCTGTCCACAACTTTGGGTTCAGTGACCACTTCTCAGCCATACAGGACATGCTCTACCCCGTGATCTTGGGTGTGGGCTGGTGGTGGCGACAGCAGGTCTGCATTAATCTTGCTAAGAACTCCTTGTTGTTCTCAAACCTCAAGTTGAGTGGAGAGTTTCCCTTGTTGAAAACCCTCCCCCTTGACACATCCCTCGGCTCTATTTCCCCCCCCCGGATCCCACTCCTATTGACCTCCCTTTGGACTTCCCACCCTTCCTAACCCCCTATAAGTCCATCTTTGACATGTCTCTGGCTTCCAAGCTCCCCCTACACTCCGAATATGACCTAACATTTCAGCTGACAGTCGACCTAGTCAAGATCAACTGCCCCCTCTACCCCTACACTGAGGAAGAGGACAAGACTTTGGGGACTTGGCTAGACGAGATGTTAAAGAAGGGGTGGCTTATCAAGAAATCTTCACCGGTCGCCTCTCCCATAGTTTTCACTCAGAAAGCAGATGGCACCCTGCGCCCTTGTGTTGACTATGGCCACCTCAACAACATCACCATCCCTGACCCCTACCCGTTGCCCTTAGAGCAAACCATCGCCCAAGCCATCGCCAAATCCCAGGTCTTCTCAAAAATTGGATCTGGTGAACGC
The DNA here is from genome assembly GCA_022478985.1 of Massospora cicadina. Taxonomy (NCBI): domain Eukaryota; kingdom Fungi; phylum Entomophthoromycota; class Entomophthoromycetes; order Entomophthorales; family Entomophthoraceae; genus Massospora; species Massospora cicadina. The sequence continues at coordinate 66,717 of JAKSZP010009482.1, read as the reverse complement.
CTTTAATCAGGTGAGGGTGGCGAGAGGACAAGAGTGGCTCACATCTAAATGCACCCGCCAAGGTCTTTTTCAATTTAGAGTGATGCCCTTCAGACTGAAGAACGCTCCGGCTGATTTCCAATGCCTCATTGATGATGTGCTTAGGGACTTGCGCTTCTCATGCGCTGTAGCCTACATTGATGATATTCTGATCCACTCCCCTACCCCAGAGCAACACGCCAAGGATCTAGAAGCAGTGGTGGCAGCCCTCCACAAAGCAGGGCTCTTTGTAAAATCCTCAAAGTGCGAATTTTTCTGAGAGATGAAGTGACCTTCTTAGGTAACTTCATCCTGAAGGACGGATATGCTGTTCCCCCTCTAAGCTTGAGGCGGTCCAGCCTTGGCCTACCCCTACTACACAGAAACAACTTCAAAGTTTCCTCAGCACCATCACCTTCTTAAAAAAAAATTCTCCCCAGCCCTCACCCAACTGGCGGCAACCCTTCACCCCCTCACTGGGAAGAACGCCCCTCAAGTGGTCCCCAGAATGCCAGCAGGCATTTGAGTCTATCAAGGAGGTTTTCCTCACCGCCCCAGTCCTGCGGCATGCCAACACCTCCCGCCCCTTCGTTGTAGTCTGCAACACCTCATCGGTGGTGGTGGGCACCATGCTGCTACAGGAGCATGAGGGGTCGAGCACCCAGTGGCCTACTACTCCCGCAAATTCACTTCCACAGAACAAGCATGACCAATATATGACAAGGAGCTAGCGGCAGTGGCGTGGTCACTCACCCACTAGCAATACCTCCTGCAAGGCGCCCAGAATGTAATCACCATTTGGACTGACCATAAAGCATTACTATACTACCGCAAACCCCAGAAGTTGGGGCACCGCCAAACTCGCACATACCACAACCTATGTGGGTTTCATTTTAAATATGATTTCATAAAAGGCCCCCTGAATGTGTTGCCAGACATGCTCAGCTGGAACTCATCACTATCACCCAATGGTGGAGAGGACCTGCTAGAGCTTACTACTGTAGTGCCCCCTCCCAAATCCTCTCCTTGGCTCCTCCAATGGTAGCCTTTGCCAACCTTGCCCCCAACGCCCCATTCCTCCCCTGCATCCTTGCTGCCCAGACCTGTTGCCCCAAAGGGTTAGAGCTTTATAATGACCTAGAGTCATTCGAGTCAGAAGAGAGCCCCATACACCCTGTGGGAGGGAACCATCTGGTTCTGTGATTGGGTTGGGTCCCCCCATCTCTACACAACTGTGTTATCAAAGAACACCATGTCCCCCAGACTGTTGGGCACCCCAGCATCAAGAAGTGCGCTGATCTCATAAAGAGAACTTATAATTGGCCAGGGTCCTCAAAGGACATCCCCTCCTGGATCTCCCGCTGTGTCACCTGCTCCTGGGCAAAATCAGACCATTCTGGGAAGAAGGGGTTGCTACACCCCCTGCAGCAGGCAGAAGGCCCATGGACCTCAGTCTTGGTAGACTTCATTGTGGAGCTCCCCCCCCTCTAATGGCTCCGATGCTATCATGGTAGTCGTTGATTGATTTACCAAGTTTGCGCTCTTCATCCCCTGCCTCTCCTCTATTACTGCGGTGGAGACTGCAAATTTATTTGTCAACCATGTCTTTGCCATGTTTGGTCTCCCCAAAGAGATAGTGAGCGACAGGGGACCCCAGTTCACCGCCCAGTTCTGGGAAGAGTTGCTAACCCTCCTCAGCATCAAGCCCTGCAGATCTGGCCTACCACCCCCAGTCTGATGGGCAGACTGAGCGGGTGAACCAGGTACTGGAGCAGTACCTGCGCTGTTATGCGACAGCCTCGCAGGACATGTGGGCCAAGGACCTGCCCTTGCACAGTTTGCATATAACAATTCACTCCACCTCCTCAACCAACCTCTCCCCTTTGAGGCCACCCTGGGTTACAACCCCTCCTTCCAAATTGGCCCCCAGCTCTCCTCAGCAGTCCCTCCAGCCGAAAACCATGTGTATGCACTCCACAAGACACACAACCTGGTTTTTGAACATTTGACAAAGTCCATCAAGGATTACAAAAAATTTGCTGACTGGAAGCGCCTCCCTGGACATGAGATTGAAGCCAGCTCCCTTAAGTGCTGGACACCCATAATCTTCCCTTCAAAGCCCCCACCCGGAAACTTGCAGCCAAACACTCTGGCCCCTTCAAGGTGGAGAAGGACTAAGGCAATGGAGCTTATCATTTGAAGCTGCCCGCTCACTGGAAGCTGCATAATATCTTCCACACCTCCCTCCTGACCCCCTTCAAAGGGAAAGGCCAACATCACCAGAGCCAATCCTCATTGGGGAATCCCAGGAAATGGAGGTGGAGGCTATCCTGGCTTCCCGGAGGTCCCCGCAGATCCGTTCAATATCTGGTTGCCTGGAAAGGCTACCCCTCATATGAGAACAGCTAAGTGAGTGCGCGTGACTGCACAAATTGCAAGGACCTGATAGAGGAATTCCATAACTCCCACCCAGCAGCCCCTCATCCCCCAGAAGATTGCAGCCATCCTGGCCATAAAACTCCCAGAGAGGCACAAGAACTATGCCCTGGTCCATGCCCCAGGTGGGGCCTCCTCCCTGTCAAAAAAGGAAAGGGTAGTGTAAGTCTTGGGGACCAGCCCCTACAACTGGATAGGGAGCAGCATCCCTTTCAGACCAAAAGGGGGCCAAAGGCCCAAGTGGACCCCCTGTCGCAGTTGAGCGACCTGGTGCATGTGTGTTGATGAGCGCTGGGTGACTGACCTTCCTCCTAGAGATATTCAGATCTCTCCCCTCCCCTCCCCCTCCCCAACCCTGATAAAATTAAGGAGGGGATCTGCTAGGAGATTATGCAGGCCAGGGGCCATGGGCGGGCCCCTGGGGCCCCTCATTCACCAGGGGAAACTTACCAAAATTTTGAAGAAACAGCCAGTGCTAGTATCAGAGCCCGGTCTACAAATTCTGGGCTAATGGAGCCGGTCCAGACAGGTTGGGTCCAAAAATCAGATCAGAACTTGATTTGGGTTTTGAACCAGGCTACAAGTGACTTGGACCAGTTGACCCTACCCCCAGAACAGATCCAGGAAGTTCGGATCATGTAGACAATCAAATCAAAAGTTCAGACCAGGCTGTGGACAACCAAGCACCAAGGCCACAGCCCCCCAGGATGAATCTGGGAAATTTGAACCGCATGAGCAGCCCAAATCAAATGGTCAAGGCCCAGATCAGTACCATCGACCTGGTCTGGCCCCAAAATTTGGGAAATCTGTAAAAGTTTTTTTGATTTTTGCCAAGATTTTGGGCATCCCTCCACCTCCTCACCCACCAGCCAACATAACCCCATCACCGATCCCCAATCAACCAATCCCTCAGCATCCCCACTATGCAATTCTCCCAATACTTAAGGCAACTGCCCTGCTGATGGTCAGTTGTCAGTTCATTCTCTATTCTCCCCATGCTTTGCACTAAAATAAAGCTGAATACCCCAAACGCCTTGCCGCAGACTCTGCCTGTTTGTTTTTTGTTCAAAATTCTGCTGATCAATCTGGCAAAGCGCGCCACCACCCAAATAGTCCTCCCAATGATTGCCAAAAGGGTCATCTGGTCACTTGACCCCACCACATGGCGGTGGATCATATCCATGGTAAACCGCCTCATTCTCAATGATGGAGTCAAATGACCATCCATTTTTGCGTAACCATCAAATGCAAACTCATCTGTTCACTTCGCCATCTGGATTTCTGAGAGCGCTCCCCTATTGGAGCAGCCTCAGGGCGCCCCCACCCTGATGCCCATGAGCCTGGCCCCCACACCTGGCTCATCCGCTGCTAATCCACCCCACCTAAGGGCCCCAGAGTACCCTGACCAAGGGGGACTCAGCCCTAATGCTCATCGTGGGTCCATTTTCCCCCTCCAAAAGCACCCCTGTCCGTGCGGTGGGCCCTGTGCCACCCCTCTCTGGCACACAGACTCACCTACCCATAACTAAAGGCCAGTAACTGTGCACCTTGGAAGAGTCATCATCCTCCCCGCCTCTCCTGCCCTTGGGGTTGCCCCCGCAAGACTCGCGGTTGCCCTCACTGTAACCATCTGGTTTGCCTTGGGGGCCTTCAGTACATTTATAAACATTTACTTTCCTCATGTCCCCAATAGATCCCCCCTTCTTCTAGTCGCATGGACCGCTGTTCCCTTGGCATTCTGGGATCTCCACTGGGTGCTCACTCACCCTGACTGGGAGCTCAGTCTAATTCTTATCAGCCACTTTCATGACACACGGTGGATTTGGTGCATATATCTTCCCCCATTTACCCATTGACTGTCCTGGAGGAAGATGCGTTGGATGTGTAGGTGAAGGAAAAGTTGGCCAAAGGTGCAATTTTTCAGCGTGCCTCCCCTGTATGCTCCCCCTACTCTTTGTGGAGAAGTCTGATGGTACTTTATGCCCCTGCGTAGACTATGGGAACCTCAATAATGTTACTGTACCAGACCTCCATCCCATCCCTTTGGATTCACAAATTTCACACTATGTGGAGAAGGCGAAGGTCTTCTCCAAGCTGGATTGCCTCAATGGGTAAAACAGATCTGGTTTAAAAAGGGACAAGAGTGGTTGACCACATTCTGTACCAGAAAAGGGATCTTCCAGTTTCGGGGCATGCCCTTTGGGCTTAAGAATGCCCCTGATATCTTTCAACGCCGCATTGATGCATCGTTGGGGGACCTTTTAGGGGTATGCGCGGTTGCCTACATGGATGATATCCTGGTGTTTTCCCCTGATAAGGAGTACCATGCAGTACACCTTCAGCAAGTGGTGAAGCGCTTAAAGGCAGCCAGCTTTATGTTGAAAACAAAGTGTGAGTTATTCAAGTCTTAGGTCACGTTTCTGGGCAACGTTGTGTTTGACCAGGGACACGTGATAACTCCAGACAAGGAGAAGGCGATTTGTGAGTGGCCTACCCCACCTCAGTCAAGGAATTAAGGAGCTTTTGGGGACGTGTACGTTCCTCAAGAAGTTTACTCCCAAATCTGTCTGAGGTGGCAGCACCCTTATATAAGGCTAGCGGTGTAAAGGTGCTTCAGTGGTCCCCATTTTGGAGGATGCTTTACAAGCAGTGAAGTGCACCCTGTTGTCCACGTCTGTTATTTGCCATGTCGACCCTTCAAAGGAGTTCATTGTGTCTACTGATGCCTCCAACTTCGCCATATTGTCTGGCTTGTTACAAGTAGGCGAAGATGGGATAGAGCATCCGGTGGGATATTTTTCTAGGAAGATGTCTTTGCCAGAGTTGAATTACGCCATTTATGATAAGGAGTTATTGGCAGTGGTGGAGGTGCTGACTTATTGGCGTCACCACTTGCATGGCTCATCCCAACCTTTCCAGGTATATACAGACCACCGTGCCTTGCTGTACTACCGCGCTCCTCATGTCTTAACCCCACGGCAGACCTGTTGGCATAGACCTTTGCCCAATTCGCATTCACATATGAGTTCACCAAGGGCAAGGATAATGGTTTGGCGGATGCTTTGAGCCGCAACCCTTATTTAGCGCCTGATCTTAAGGAGGTAGAAGTTCACAACACACAGGTGATGATTCCTCCTAGTAAACTTCTGCCTCAACGACCCTCTCCCTTGGCCAACGGGCCAGCTCTTGCACCTCTAGAAAACGCGGAGGAATATAGTATGTTCAGGAAGGTAGTCCTTTCCCAGCCACTAGCAGCCAAATATACTATGTTACTTGCTAAGTACAAGTTAAATCAAGAGGATCTCTCCAGGGGCTACCACGTGAAGGATGAGATGGTGTGGTTTCAGGGGCGCCTATGGGTTCCTGCTGGCCCACTTCGCCTGAAAATCATCCAGGACCACCATGATGGACTCACCATTGGACATCCTAGGAAAGCAAAGATGTTGGAGTTAATACGCCACACATACAATTGGAAGGGCTTGCCTGCTCAGGTGGGGTGGTATTGTAAGTAGTGTTTGATCTGCAACCAAATGAAGCCAAATCATCAACCTTTAGTGGGGTTGTTGGTACCAGTCCAGAAAGCTGAAGGGCCCTGGACTTCCCTCTTGGTGGATTTCATTGTGGAACTACCTGTCTCTGATGGTTATGATGCCATCATGGTGGTGGTGGACCGTTTTATGAAGTTCGCCCAATTCATTCCTTGCAGAACTACAATAACTGCGGCTGAGATGGCCAGGCTCCTTGTCACGCAGGTGTTTGCGCTCCATGGGGTTCCCCAAGAGATTATCAGTGACTGAGGACCCTAATTCACCTCCATCTTTGGGAAGAGTTGTGTAAGACTCTTCAGATTCGCCCCTGCCATTTGACTCCTATCACCTTCAATCAGATGGGCAGACTGAACGTGTGAACCAGTGCTTAGAGCAGTTCCTGCGGTGTTACACCACTGCAGATCATTCTGATTGGGTCTCTCACCTTCAATCAGATGGGCAGACTGAACGTGTGAACCAGTGCTTAGAGCAGTTCCTGCGATGTTACACCACTGCAGATCATTCTGATTGGGTCTCTCACCTTCCAATGACCCAATAAAGTTACAACAACACATCACATTCCTCGGTTGGTTGTTCCCTTTTTTCGCCAGCCATGGCTTTAACCCCGCCTTTAACATGGAGCCCAGCTAGGGTCTAAGGTTGAAGCGGTGGTGGACTTTGCCAAGACAATCAAGAAGGTCCACCAGGGGGTTTCCACAAGCTTGGAGGCGGCAATGCAAGTGTATAAGGAGAACGCAGATGGGAAGTGCTGAGTGGGTCCTGCATACAAGGAAGGGGATCTCGTGATGCTTGATGCTTGTAACATCCCAATCAAGCAGCCATGTAAGAAGCTGGGACCAAAGAAGATTGGCCCCTACTGCGTTGCTAGAAAGGTGGGCCATGCCTCATACCAGCTAGATCTCCCCCTTCCTTTCGGATCTTCTCTGTGTTTCATGAGAGCAAACTGACGTTGTTTGAGGGCCCCCCACCAGAGACTCCTGAGGCCTATATCATGGATGGGATTCCAGAGTGGGAGGTGGAAGAGACAGTTGCCTCCCGCCGTGTTAAAAGAGGACTCAAGTACCTGGTATCCTGGAAGGGCTTTGATGCTGCAGAGAACAGTTAGGTCCCTGCGCGCAACTGTGTGCATGCCCGAGATCTAATCAAAGCTTCCACAAGCGTTTCCCCAGGCTGCCAGATCACAACCCAAACTGACTGTTGCCACCATGAAGTTGGCCCCTGCCCACAAGAGCTTTTCCCTTGCACAAGCCCCTGGAGGGGGTTGAGCCCCATCAGGAGGAGAGGGTGATGTCATATGTAGATGGCATCATAGTGGGGATCAACCCCAAAGATAAGGCTGGGCGCCTGGAGGCCAAAAAGATGAAGCTACAGGGCCTCCCTGACTTGAGGCATACCTTAGACCAACACTGGGTATGGGCAAAATATGCCCAGGCTGAAACTAGTGGGGTGCCAAAATCCCAGTCCCTTATTAAGGCCCAGGCGTTAAAACAAACGGCCTACATAACGAATGCAGATGGTTTGGTTTGGTTTATTGAGAAACAGGGTTTCAAAACCTGTTCCAATTATGAGCTAACGCGTTTGGGTCAAATCCAACTTCAATCAATAACTTGAGTGAAGTCAGTTTGGGCTTATTTAACAAATTCAGATGGTGTCTGGAATCTGCTGATTAAAGTAAGACTGGGCTTCCAACCTGGGTGTGTAACAACCCAGTGGAAGGCCCAGAATGCCAAGGGCATAGCAGTTCTGAAGATGTAGTATGGATCCCCTATTGTTCTGGTGAGGGAAATAAATGTTAATAAATATACCAAAGGCCCCATAACAAACCAAATGGCTGCAATGGTGGCAACCGCGGGTCTTGCTGGGGCATCCTCCAAGGGTGGAGGAGGCAAAGAGGATGACCAATCCTCCTGGGTTTGCAGTTGTTGACCTTTTTTTAGGGGGTTAGCATTCCACCCATTTTGGACTGTTTCATCATTCAAAATACTTTGGAAATCATATAAATTTTCAAAATTTTTAAAATGATAATTGACTTCACAAATTGAATCAAATCAAATCGCTCTGAGCCATTGGGAGGCCTTGGGCCTCGTCTTGCACCCCTTGGGGGTCCTCAAATTGGGTAGAAAGGTCAGGTGCATCGCCAGTGCAGCGGATCAAATTTAACATTAAATTTGGGCCAGATTGACCCTTGGCGAAATGGTCCAGATAGTTTAGCACCTGGTTTCTGCCTCACAATTGTGTGGATGGCAAGTCCCCACCTCCAAGTGGAGAATTGCAATTAGTGGAGATGAGCCTCACTCCACCCAAATTGCACTTAATCACTATGGAATAAGTGGTGCAAATTGGGCTGATTTCTCTGACTATTCCGCAGAGTAAGAGGCGATCCCAAAGTGGGTCTGCCGGGTGCCAAATGGAAACCAGGTTGTTGAGAAGAGTTCAGGGGATCCAATGACTCTCCCAAAGCAGCAGATTGGCATCTAAGGCTGGCGGTGAGTTCTTGGATTGCAATCCCCACTCAGTGGGCCACCAGATTGACAGTTTGGAGGGCCCACTCTACAACCATTGGCTCTAGGACGCAGAAAGCTGCGTACTTTGCTGGGTTAATCAAAAGTATCATGAAGAAAACGGTGGAGCTCGCAGAGTGGGTTTTGGGTGAAAAAGCTTTATTAAACTTAGGGTAAAAATGGACTGACAACTACTCTTTACAGAGACAGTTGTATTATATATGGGAAGAGGGGAAAAGGGGCCTTGGAATACGTTTTCTTTGGCAGCAATGGCTGATGTACTTGAGGGTACTCCATCAGGGTTCAGGACCTTGTCATCCGCTTACACACAGGTCACCAAAGCTTTGGCAATGTAAACAATGGATCTGCCAGGGAGGGACCCTCACCAATCCAAACATAAGCGGATTAACCCAGATGGAAAGGTGCAGCTGAATTGGGTCCCGCCAGGGTCAATTTCAATAAATTTTTAAAAGATTTTTTAAATTTTCCTGAAAGCAGATTTCTGACTCAGATTGGCTTTCCTGGGCCTGAAATTTTGGATTCCATGTCCCAAACCCAGTTTCCTGACTCAGGAGCCCTTTTTTGAATTTTGGAGCTCATTTTTATATAACCTAAAGACATAAAGGATGGTGGAGTGGGGCTCAGAGGGAGGGAAAGCTGCTGTGGAAGGCCTCTGTCCTGCATTACCTCATTGCAGACCTCTGTTATCTTCCCAATCAGCTCAGAAGCAGCCAAATGGGGTACTGTGGTGGGGTTTTTTGGTGCCAATGCAGTGACCCAACGTTCATCCACTACATGACCCAAGTCCCCCAATTGAGCCAAGGGCTCCACAGGGCCATTAGGTCCCTTCTTCTTCCTAAAAGGAAACTTTTCCCAATCTAACCCAAGAGGTTGGGTCTCAAGACTTACATTATACTCTCCTTTTTGAACAGGAAACATTCCTCCTCCTGGCACGTGGACCAGGGCATAGTTCTTATGTTTAGTGGGGAGTTTGATGGCCAAAATCATTGCAATTTTCTTGGGTGGATAGGGAGCTTCAGGATGTGACTTGTGGAACTCAGCCACCAACTCCTTGCAATTCTCACAATCCTTTGCGCTTACCCAACTATTTTCATAGGCTGGGTAGCCTTTCCATGCAACCAGATACTGAACTGATCTTCTGGATTTCCTTGAGGCCAGTATTGCCTCCACTTCGGCTTCTTGAGAGTCCCCTATGATATATAGGCTCAGGGGTAGAAGGAAGTTCTCCCTTAAAGGGGGATAGTTGAGAGATGTGGAAAACATTGTGTTGTTTCCAATGGGCAGGAAGCTTGATGCGGTATGCCCCATTACCCAAGTCTTTCTCTACTTCAAAAGGACCAGAGCGCTTACTAGCCAGCTTCCTAGAAGAAACCTTCATATTTAGGTGGCGGGTGTCAAGCATAACTAGGGAGCCTTCAGAGATGTCATGCCCAGGGAGTCGTTTCCTATCAGCAAACTTCTTATAATCTTCAATGGCCTTTGATAAGTGTTCTTGAACAAGCTTTTGGGTGTCTCAGATCTTGGTAACCCAGTCCTCTGCTGCAGGCACTGATGAGGTTAAGCGTGCTCCAATCTGAAAAGATGGGTTGTAACCCAGGGTTGCTTTGAAGGGGGAGAATCCAGTGGAAGAGTGGAAGGTGTTGTTGTAGGAAAATTGCGCTAAAGGGAGGTCTGTGGCCCAACTGTCCTGGGTAGCTGAGGAGTAACAACGTAGATATTGTTTTAACACTTGATTAACTCTCTCCATTTGTCCATCTGATTGTGGGTGATATGCTGTAGAGCTGCAGGCTTTGATGTTGAGAAGTCCTAGCAAGGCATCCCAAAACCTGGCTGTGAACTGTGGGCCCCAATCACTTACAATTTCTGTTGGGAGTCCAAACATGGAGAAGACATGAGTGATGAAGAGTGTTGCGGTATCCGCTGCTGTTATAGTAGTGTTGCATGGGATAAACAATGCAAACTTAGTGAACCTATCAACAACCACCATTATGGCATCAAATCCTTTGGACATGGGAAGTTCAACAATGAAGTCCACTGAGACTGACGTCCAGGGACCCTCAGCTTGTTGCAAAGGATAGAGGAGACCATTTTTTCCTGTGTGGTCAGATTTAGAACAAGCACAGGTAACACAGCTTGATACCCAGGCTGGTATATTCTTGGAAAGCCCCAGCCAATTATAGGTTCTTTTAACTAACTCGGCACATTTCTTTGAACCAGGATGACCTACAGTGGGTGGGACATGGTGCTCTTCAAAAACCTGCATTCTCAGGGTAGGAGGAACCCAAATCCTATCCTGAAAGAAGATTATCACATCCTTTAAGTGGTACAGGGGCCGTTTGCGTTGCTTGGTCTCCAGGTCATTTACCACTTCAATTCCCTCTGGGCAACACAGTTGGCCTGCTAAAACGCGTTCACACATGGGGGTTTCTGGGGATATATTGGCATATGATACCATAACAGGGGCGAGGGAGAGGATCATGGTGGGAGGTACCACTGTGGTGAGCTCAGACTGATCTTCTTCTGGGCCTGGAGCCAAGGCTGGGTTGCGACTCAGCATATCCGGCAGCACATTTAGGGGCCCTTTTACAAACTCATATTTGAAGTTAAAGTTGCAAAGATCCCTATATGTGCATGCTTGACGATGAGCCAGCTTTTGGGGTTTCCAATAATATAGTAAAGACTTATGATCTGTGCGCACTGTGACTTCATGCTTTGCTCCTTGAAGAAGATATCTCCAATGAGTCAGCGACCATGCCACTGCAGCCAACTCTTTATCATTAATAGCCCATGCCTGTTCAGTGGAGGTGAATTTCCTTGAGAAGTATGCCACTGGATGCTCCTTCCCTTCATGCTCTTGCAATAGAACTGCTCCCACTGCAACTGCCAAAGCATTGCATGCCACCATAAATGTCTTGGATGTGTCAGCGTGCCGCAGGATTAGAGCTGACAGAAAAACAGTTTTGATTGCCTCAAAAGCCTTTTGACACTCCTCTGTCCATTTGAAAGGGGCATTCTTCCCTGTCAGTGGGTGGAGGGGTGATGCCAGCTGGGAGAGCGCAGGAGAAAACTTCTTTAGGAATGTCACAGTGCCCAGGAAACTTCTCATTTGTTTTTGGGTGGTAGGGGTTGGCCAGGACTGGATAGCCTCCAGTTTACATGGGGGAACTGCATACCCATCCTTAAGGACCAGATTCCTTAAGAATGTTTACTTTTACTCAAAAGAATTCACATTTGGATGGCTTGACAAAAAGCCCTGCCTTGAGAAGGGCAGCCATCACAGCCTCCAAATCCTTGGTGTGCTGTTCACGGGTTGGAGAGTGTATTAGAATGTCATCAATATAAGCAATGGCACAAGTAAATCTTAGGTCCCCCAAGACATCATCAAACAACCGTTGAAAATTTGCTGGGGCGTTCTTCAGTCCAAATGGCATTACCTTGAACTGGAATATTCCGCGCCTTGTTCTGATGGCTGTAAGCCATTCTTGACCCTCTTTGACCCTTATCTGGTTAAAGGCATTAACCAAATCCAACTTAGAAAATATTCGTGATTTGGCAATGGCCTGTGCAATGGTTTGTTCCAAGGGGAGGGGGTATGGATCTGGAACCATCACATTGTTAACATGAACTGAAGTCTACGCATGGGCGTAAGGTTCCATCCACCCTTCTGGGCAAAGACAACTGGTGAGGCAATGGGGGAGGATTTCTTAATAATCAATCCTTTATCCAGCATATCATCTAACCAGATGCCTAGCGCCTTATCTTCTTCCTTTGTGTGAGAGTATAATGGGAAATTGATTTTGACAAGATGCACGGTTAGCTAGAATTTTGAATCATATTCTGAATGTTGAGGAAGTCGAGTTGCTAATCTCATGTCAAATACATCCTTGTATGGAGTTAGGAAATCAGGAAAATCTTGGGGGAGGTCCACCGGGGGCAGCTCAGAGGAAGAAATTGAACTGAGTGAGGGCTCTGTTGTGAGATTCAATTAGTGGAAAGTCCCCACTACATCTCTTATTAGCAAAGGACAAGAAGTTAAGTTCCAGATTGATGTTCACCTGTTGGCGTCGCCACCACCCTATCCCCATAATAACGGGGTATAGTAAATCAGGTACCGCTGAAAAGTGATCGCAGAAGCCAAATTTGTGGATCAGGAACTGTATTGGGCGTTTAATAGTATGACAGATCATAGGTGTAGATGCAGCCCCTAATATAGGAGGAGCAGACACCATATCCAGGTCCAGAGAGTGTTCCACTCTTAAATCCATAAAATTGCCCGCCGCTCCCATATTCAGGAGAGCTTGTACTGTGACCTTCCGTACTTTTACTCTGAAGGTAACAGGAAACAGGAAATAAGCTTGGTCCTTAATGGCCATAGAAAGAGCGAAGGCAGTATAAGGTGGAGTGGATCCCATAATGAGCAGTGGTTTTTTGGTTTTTGATAAGCTATTCTGCTTCCCATCAGCTCCCTCTGAGAGCTTCTCCTGGTCTCTGTGCAGGATTGGATAGGTCAGGTCTACCATTGTGTCATTTCATATCACTGTTGATAGGAAGGGACTCTCGTGGTCACATATGATGAGTGAGGCTGACTTAGTGGAAGGAGAACTAAGCCCATTGGTATGTGCATCTTCTCTCTGATTAGGTGCAATATGGGCTTCCACTTGAGTCATTTGGGTGGGCGTCAAGACTGGATTACTTGGATCTAAAGTCACACTCAACTCCTCATCTGTAGGGAAGGGAAAGCGATTCTTCACTGTAGGCAGGTGACTCTTCAGCGTAACCTGTTGGTAGATGGCTACCACTGCGATCCCAGGGGAGCGTTTCCCTGTGCCCTTTTTCTCTGCGGAAGTAGAAGCAGGTGGTTTGGCATGGACTGAGCTGGCTGGAAGGGTGTTCAATGATGGCTGAGATGTCATTACCGCCACTGAGACCATACTTTTATGGAGAAGTTTTCCCCTACTGAATATGCCAAAGTAAATGCAGCCTCCATGGATACTGGGAGAGGATCCCATGCAACATTGCTAGCTGAAGGGGTGTCCAAGGCAGCTCAGAAAGCTGCTACTGCAATTTCTGTAGAAATTCCAGCCAAGGTTACTAATGTTGTGAAAGCCTCAACCAGGGATGGCAAGTTGGGGACCTTCTGGTGGAGGGTAAAGAGATGATAAAGGCGGGATGCTCTAAATTCTGGTGCCTGGACTGCATTGGATACTATGCTTGATAGAGGGGTTTGATTCCCTAATTTGGAGGCTGCCTGTAGTACTCCTCTAACCCAACGGCGTGCTTCTCCATCAAGAGCATCTAAAAGGGCTGTTAAGTTTTCAGCTGATGGTGCAAGCTAAAATAACTTAACAATGAAATCAAGGATATAAACTCGCTTTTCAAATGAAATTCCTGCTCATAATTGGGACATAGATTCTCCAATAATCCTCAATCATAGCCAAGTAACTCTGGTATGCTCACTGTTCTTAAGTCTACTGGCACCAACAAATATGAGACCTTCTGTCTTTGTAGAAAATCAGGAAATTATTCCTCTATAATTGGGACTACTTCTCCATCAGGCAACTATGTACTTCTCTTTGGGAAGAATAAACACACACAACTATCTAATATAGATATAATGGCAACAGATACAAATATCTGACAGGTGACAGATGGATAATAATTAATAAACTAAGTGACAGTAGTTACTAATGATCAATAAAATAGTAAATGATGATTAATTGATGTTTTATTAATTGGCCAGGTGCCAGTATTATATACCTCTCAGGCATTTCCTGGCCAAACTCATCTATTAGATGAGTTCATTCATATTATGCCAATCCTCTGCTGGTCATGGCAATAATTATAAAAAATCCCCAAGTAAATTCAGCCCATGACTTGACTAAAAATAACAATCAATTCAGCCCAATTGAAGGCAATTTTACTCTCATAATTGGGATGACTTTGGGTTTTGAACTCAACATCAAAATCTTCCTAATTAGAGCTACATCATAACTCGATGTCTAACAATAAATGGGGAATAAAACATATATGACCATAAAAGATGATGCACCCCAATTTGGGACGTCGGCAGGCCTCTCAATAGCACTAAGTACACCCATAATAAGACATCTATGTTTAAGTGCTTAATTATCAATTTCATTAATTGAAACCAACTTCTGCCTTAGTGCATTAAAATTAATGCACTAATTTAGGAGGTGCAATTTGGTTAATGCTGTGAGACCACTTTGCACCCAAGTGGACCCATAATTGGCCATAATCTAATTATATCATAGCTAATAATAGCTATGATAATTGGGCATCTCTGATGCAATCAGAGCAGTTATGAGGTGAATCTGATTTATCAGATTATGCAGATGAATTGGGAAGGATCAAAGGATCCAGCAATGGGAGTAATCTATCAGCATTGATGGTTTTTCCCAAAGGGTTTATTTTTGAGTCAACCATCAAAATCTAACAAGGGCCACACTTCTCTGTGCATCCATGGGAGTAGTAGTTTGGGACCCCTTGGCAGAAAAGCATACATGAAGCTCATCTAGAGCATCTAGCGCCAGTTCAGCTACTTCAGGTGATGAGACTGGAGGGATTCCCATTGTTACTATGCTTGCCAAAGGTGTATCCTGGTTGGGTGGTACTGGGTAAGAGTTGTTCTGGATTAATAAAATCTGTTTGCAGGCCTTACAGAAAGAAATGAGTGACCTGCAAGAAAAGATTAAGTCACACAGGGAACGCAAATTCATGGTGATTAAGAATGCAACTGCTTCACCTAATTCCAGGAGGAGGTCAGAAAGTGCTGAGGTTATAGGTCAGTCCATTATGTCATGATATTTGCTGATTAAAGTAAGACTGGGCTTCCAACTTGGGTGTGTAACAACCCAGTGAAAGTCCCAGAATGCCAAGAGCATAGCAGTTCTGAGTAGATGTAGTGCGGATTCCCTATTGTTCTGGTGAGGGAAATAAATGTTAACAAATATACCAAAGGCCCCATAACAAACCAAGTGGCTGCAATGGGGGCAACCGCGGGTCTTGCTGGGGCATCCTCCAAGGGTGGAGGAGGCAAATAGGACGACCAATCCTCCTGGGTTTGCAGTTGTTGACCTTTGGGGTTAGCATTCCACCCATTTTGGACTGTTTCATAATTCAAAAAATTTTGAAAATCATATAAATTTTCAAAATTTTCAAAATGATAATTGGCTTCAAAAATCAAATCAAATCAAATTGCTCCAGCCATTGGGAGGCCTTGGGCCTCATCTTGCACCCTTTGGGGGTCCTCAGATTGGGTAGAAAGGTTGGGTGCATCGCCAGTGTGGTGAATTGATTTTAATATTAAATTTGGGCTGGATTGACTCTTGGCGAAATGGTCCAGATAGTTCAGCACCTTGTTTCTGCCTCACAATTGTGTGGATGGCAAGTTCCCACCTCCAAGTGGAAAATTGCAATTAGTGGAGCAAGCCTCACTCCGCCCAAATTGCACTGAATCACTATGGAATAAGTGATGCAAATTGGGCTGATTTCTCTGACTATTCCGCAGAGTATGAGGCGATCCCAAAGTGGGTCCGCCGGGTGTCAAATGGAGACCAGGTTTGTCATGGTTGGATGACTTAATAGTGGGAACTGATGCTAGAGATAAGGCTGGGTGACAGGAGGCCCAGAAGGTGAAACTTCAGGCTCTTCCTGACCTGAAACACACCTTAGATCAACGCTGGGTGCAAGCCAAGCATGCCTAGGTTGATACTAATGGGGTGCAAAATTTCCAGCCTCTTATCTCAGCCCAGGCACTGAAATGAATGATTTACATTACAAATGAAGATGGTTCAATTCGATTAATTGGAGAGCAAGGGTTCAATTTCCATTCAAGTTATGAAATTTTAAGTCTGGGTAAAATATGGCTTCAATCAATTACTCAAGTGAAGGCACTTTTGGTGTAATTTACTAAAACGGATGGAAGTGTCTGTTTATTGGAGCATCAAGGCTTGGGCACACTTCCGCAGAACCTGAATTTCCCCAGCCCACTTTAAATATGTTTTTTGCAACCAACATTCCTCGTTGGTTGACTTTCTTAAATAAATTTACCCATTATTTTACGGTTTTTCCAAATGGTTCCTTGGGTAAACTTGGTGGTGGACCTCCTTGGGAAGGTCCCCAACTATGTGGGCCACTACCTTTTATCACCATTTACACAAATCCCAGGTGCTTTCTTGGGCTATTTGGGTCCCCTTAAGATCGAGGCACCCAAGTCTACTAGCACCAAGTTACACTTGATTAGGGTCTCCCCTCTGGGGTCCACTCAAGATGGGATGTTTCTTACTTACCTGGTATTATATGTTGCTCTTTACACCCTTGCCTGGGGTACCTTTTGCACAGGCACCATTTGAGGTGTCTCATTTCTCATCCTCTTAACGGCTAGTTCTCTAGCAATGTGGGTTTGCATCCTACATCACCTTGCTGGGAATGAGAGAGTTATAGACACTCTCTTGACAAGGTTGTTGAGAAGAGTTTGGGGGATTCAATGACTCTCCCAAAGTGGCAGATTGGCATAAAAGGCGGGTGGTAAGTTCTTGGATTGCAATCCCCACTTGGTGGGCCACCATATTGATGGTTTGGAGGGCCCACTCTACAACCATTGGCTCTAGGATGCAGAAAGCTGTGTACTTTTCTGAGTTAATCAAAAGTATTATGAAGAAAATGGTGGAGCTCATGGAGTGGGTTTTAGGTGAAAAAGCTTTATTAAACTTAGGGTAAGGAATGTACTGACAACTACTCTTTACAGAGACAGTTGTCTTATATATGGGAAGAGGGGAAAAGGGGCCTTGGAATACGTTTTCTTTGGCAGCAATGGCTGACATACTTGAGGGTACTCCATCAGGGTTCAGGACCTTGTCATCCGCTTACACACAGGTCACCAAAGCTTTGGCAATGTAAGCATTGGATCTGCCAGGGAGGGATCCTCACCAATCCAAAAATAAGCGGATTAACCCAGATGGAGGGGCAGCTGAATTGGGTCCTGCCAGGGTCAATTTTAATAAATTTTTAAAAGATTTTTTAAATTTTCCTAAAAGCAGATTTTTGACTCAGATTAGCTTTCCTGGGCCTGAAATTTTGGATTCCATGTCCCAAACCTGGTTTCCTGACTCAGGAACCCTTTTTTGAATTTTGGAGCTCATTTTTATATAACCTAAAGATGTAAAGGATGGTGGAGTGGGGCTCAGAGGGAGGGAAAGCTGCTGTGGAAGGCCTCTGTCCTGCATTACCTCATTGCAGACCTCTGTTATCTTCCCAATCAGCTCAGAAGCAGCCAAATGGGGTACTGTGGGGTTTTTTGGTGCCAATGCAGTGACCCAACGTTCATCCACTACATGACCCAAGTCCCCCAATTGAGTCAAGGGCTCCACAGGCCCATTAGGTCCCTTCTTCTTCCTAAAAGGAAACTTTTCATGATCTAACCCAAGAGGTTGGATCTCAAGGCTTACAGCATGGATCCCTTTTTTTAGTACTAGATGGTCCCTACAGCATGGATCCCTTTGTGGAGGTCTTGCACCTCATTGACCAATCCATTTTGAACACAATCAGATTTTCCACACATGTACTGTTGGTTCACCCTGGTACCCTCCAACCTGGACCATTTACCCCTTTACTCCTTGTGCACTGCATTGTGTTTGGATGGTTCCTAATTGCATTACTTGGTTTTAGTTATTATTGTTCCAGCCCCCTCTGCTGGATGCTAGTAACTTTAGTACTAATGGCTAGTTTCCATGTGTTGGCTCTGTGCACTGAGCACCACCATGCTGGAAACAGGAGTTATAGACACTCTTCTTACAGCTGTACCAGCACTATGCTTAAGCCACTTGGATTAACAACTTTCTGCTGCCCTTGTGGCTGGCTACCCTAATCTACTTTATTTAAAACTCTAATATTAATTTTTATTTAGTTTTGGGTGAGCAATTTGGTGAATTATTTGATACTGTTCACAATTCTCCTCTACTTGCCCAAATAGATTGAACCTATCAGACTCGATGGTTTCAGATGTCAGTCCTTCAGTCAGTCAGTCGGTGAATGTGTTTAAGCAAACTAACATTTATTACCCGTGCTTTGCTACGGTGGTGTAACGGACGAGTTTGTCTCGTTCGTTACATTTCGACTCGGATTCGGATTTTCCGAATTTGAGTCGGAGCGATTTTAAAATGTTTTTCGATTCGTTTTAAAAATTTAAAATGATTTTTGGTTCGGTCGTTTTGGGCGTTGGGTTGTGCCTCGCCCGAGTTGTAGATTAGGCTTGTGCAAGCCTAATCAATAGCTCGGGTGAGGCCCCCGAAGCGCTGCCTTTATAAGGCGCGCCTGCCCATTCCGAAGTTCACTTCGGAATTTTCCCCCTAGCATGTCCCTTCCCTGGGGAGAATTATCAATTGCTCCCCAGATGAGCTCTGGTCGGCAGGTCGTTTTATTATCCATAATAAAATAAAAGCTGTTTCGGGGTTCGCATACCTCGCTTACCTGTTGGTCTTTTCCCTCGTCGAGGAGTTTTCGTGTAGGTTGGTTTTGGACCAATCCCCCCAGAGGATTTGGCATAACCAACCAATAGTAGGTGAATGTTTGGCTGCTTGTCGGTGCCCCAAACCTCTCCCTACTCGGTTAGGATGCTTCGGTTGACTGTCGGTGCACCGAAGTATTGTTCAAATATACGGCGGTCGGAACTGGGGTTTTTCCGTCCGTTACAGGTGGCTATAAAATTTCAGATATTCAAATTTATTAATTTAGATTTTATACTATAGATAAACAATAACCATTCAGCCAAATCTAATTGCTCAATCGAATTAACCAAAAACCACCAACCATTCAGCTAAACCTAACTGGACTTATCAAATCAACCAATAACTAATCACCCCTCAAAGCTAAACTGTGTCCTATCGATTCGACCAAAAAGCCATCAACCACTCGGCCAAATAAAAAATGCCTATCAAATCAATCAAATAGCACCAAACTGCTACCCAAAACATCTCTCTATATTTAAAATCATTGTATATGTAATATGTCTAATAAACTACTAGATCAACTTCTACTTAACTTGCCAAAAGTATTTATTAATTAGGGGAACTAAACTAAGCAGGTTTAAGATTATATAAACCTAACATCCAGATACCCATGCTTTGCTACAGTATTTAAAATTTATAAGATGATAAGCTCACATTGTAGCCTATAGGCTATGCCAGCACTATCCTTGAGCCACTCGGACTAACAGCTTCGTTGTTGCCCTCGTGGCTGGTGATTTGATTATCCCTTACTTAATCTACTTAAAACTCGAACACTGATTTTATTTAGTTTCAGGTGAGCAATTTGATAAAATATTTGATCATATTTGTCAATTCTCACCCACCCGCCCAAATAGATTGAACCCATCAGGCTCGATAATTTCATATTCGATCTTATCTGCCAATTCTCACCCACTCGCCTAAATTGATTGAACCTATCAGACTCAAAGGTTTCAGATGTCAGTTGTCAGCAAGTCAGTAAATGTGTAAGTAGATTTTAGTAGCTAGCGGATGCACTAATAATAAACGCGGGCGAAGCTACAGCTACTTACAAGTTTATTTATAATTCGATTAAGCTCTCGATTCAGAAATCAGATGAAAATCAGTGAGGACACAATTCGGCTCATACGGTTTGCCTTTCTGCGCCCACTGGGAGTCTGAAAATTGACCCTAGGATGTATCAGTTTAAGCATTTCTAAAGTCGTTTATGTGGCACTAAAAATAACTGACGCAGAAACCCAAAACTAACTTACTCCAAGTTGCCTTCTTGTTTAAAGACATGGTAATTAAATTTATAACGCTATAATTTTTTAATATATAATGTGATTTATTAATATTTCACGCCTTTTTTACATAGGCCAATCTTAGTGAAGAACATATTGGAGGTATTTTTTCAAACGGATATTATAAAACATTTTAGAAATCCGCGAAGCCTTTTCACTTTTTGATAAAACGGGAAATGGAACAATTCCATCCTCCTCAGTAGGCGAACTCCTGCGTGCGCTGTGTCAAAATCCAACTGAATCTGAACTTCGGGAAATTTTATCTAATCTCCCTGACCAAACCGGCAGTATAGGTTTTGATACCTTTTTGGGCATCTTGCAACGACCTGGAGGGTTCAAACCTGCCGGTGAAATAGAAGATTTTGTACAGGCTTTTCAAGTGTTTGATAAAGACCGTACTGGTTACATTTCTGTCGGAGAACTAAGATATGGTAAGCATTTTCACACATTCTACTCTAAGTCTGGAATCTTATTTATCATTTTAGTCCTGACTAGTTTGGGCGATAAATTAACTGATGCAGAAGTTGATGAGCTCCTTAAAGGAGTTGAAATTAGTAAGGACGGCATGATCAATTATGAGGGTATATATCCATATGTTTCATCTCTAACCAAGTTGCAATAGATTTCATCAAGATGCTTTTGAATTCTTAGAGTTACACCCCTCCGGTGGTTTCATCTTATTTTTAATGTACACCTAACTTAATGCTCTAAATTCACGCTTATATTTTGTCTTGTATGGGTTTTTTAAATCACATCTTGGCTTTTTTGCTCTCAAATAATAAATTTTGTGCTGATAGACTGTTTTACTGCTTTATTTTAAGCCTCTTAAATATTATTGTATTTTATTTGTTTTATGAAGATTAGAGTAAGCATTATTTGCTTTTCTAAACCTCGCCCCTTTAACTATATTTTTAATATTTTCATAATTGAGTTTATTACATAGTGCTTAGTCTCTAAACTATGCTTAATAATAAAGGTTAAAAGGTAAGTCACAAATCTGTTGACAGGCCTTTTCTTTTGGGTTGTATTTCTATTATTGTTTAATAAAATCTTATTTAACATGACCAAATATAATACTAACAACCCTATTTGTTTTAGTATAAAAACTTAAGAATAGAGTATATCGAGTTTTTAAGCATTTTTCCAACTAAGCTACTGGACCCCATTAATAGCCATTTTAAATGTACGCTAAATTAAAGCAATTTTGTAATTATCCCATGTTTAAGAAAGTTATTGTTTTTTATGACAAGAGCTATACTTGCAGAAGCTGACAATATTTTGACTTGTGCAGATGAATTTCTAATTTTTATAAATCTATTTACTTGTTTAAACATCACCATTTTATATTATGTTTAATATGCAACTCCTTACTATAACAATGTTTGACCACCTTAGCAAAATATTCTCTAAAAAGTGAAATTAAGGATGTTTAAATCTTTTTAGCTAAGGATAGCTATATTTTTAATCTATGAGATTTACCTTGCTGAGAACTGTATGTCA
Source organism: Massospora cicadina (assembly GCA_022478985.1). Classification (NCBI taxonomy): domain Eukaryota; kingdom Fungi; phylum Entomophthoromycota; class Entomophthoromycetes; order Entomophthorales; family Entomophthoraceae; genus Massospora; species Massospora cicadina. The sequence goes on along the minus strand of JAKSZP010009482.1, from coordinate 44,887 downwards.
CTATTAAGGCTTTTTCCAGCCACAACATTGCAATTGTTCTTGAGGTGCCTGTCAATGTCAGCTGATAATAGATCGCAATATTTGAAATAGTATATTTTAGAAAATTGTTGATTATTCTTTTGATTTTAAATTTACTTTACATGCCAATTACAGCTGATACAATTATCTAACATCTACTACTATATTAGTTAATTTGCTATAGAAACTGGTTTTAAATCTATTTAAATTTTACATTTGACTTAGAAGTTTAAAAGCTCATAATTATGAAGATTAATAATTTCCGGCAATCAAAGCCTACATGCAGAATAAAGTTTAAACTTTTGCCGTATAAAATTGTATAAGTCTTTTCGTTACAAAGTGTCATATTATAGTGATAAATCTCTGGCATCAAAGTCATGAGAAATTAAGTTTGAGCTAAGTTAATAAAAGTTTCTAATTTAAGATTTATTTGTGGCAAAAAAGTCTATTCTTTAATATATTAAGAAAATCATAGAAAAGTAATATACTTTCCTTGCTTATTAACCATTTCTGAAGCTTCTTGTCTCAAGAAATTACTAAAAAGGACTTTAAATTTGCAAACAACAAATGGTGCATATCCTAAATCTAAATGTTCATATTTTCTAATAGAATTTATAATACAATTAGTAATCACAACATAAGAAAGCAGTGAATTAGTCGCATACCTGAATTTATTTTATAAAGTTGGCTTCCAAATTGAGTACCTACAAAATTCAGCCAATTTAAGTCTATATCTATTTTTAACTTTTAATGTTTCCAATGAGAGCATTATACCTATAATCATTATGTTGATTATATAAGTAAGTTTATGCATAGTTTTAATTACAAAGCCTTTGCCTTTTTGTTAGCATTGTATATTGATGTGTGCTAAAATTGGTGCTAAAACATGAAATTTCAACAGCACAGGTAAGTGTGCACTAAATAACAGGTATACTGTTTGAGGACAACAACCTGGAAACACATATGCAAAAACAAACAAAGCAATTGCAACAGAGTTTTTATCTGTATAAAAATAAGCATACTGTCAACTCCTCATTCATATGGTGGCGTTGGGGCTTGCTAAAGGTCTTCTTGTGGTGCTAATAGCAACCTACTCAAAGTAACCTATCCCCTTCCAAATGGCACTTCCTTTGTTACAGGCTATTACAAAGTCCTAAATTCCCAGAGAGGCCAACTATTAGGTAACTTACTGCACTGCAGAATATTAAGCCATTTTTGGAAAATTCATCAAAGACATGGAATTTATTGTCTACATGTCAGGGTGATTTCATCTATTAATCCTTAGACTAATAGGGACAAGGCACCACAATAACTGAGAGCTAAAAACAAAAACTTCCTAGCAATAGATTTATGCTTAAGTGGAAGCATATAAAATAATGTAAAAAGAGTGATTAACTTATGGGACCATAAGACTAAGGTAAATCAAGGTAAACTAATGAAGTGGAAGCATCAGCAGGGTAGCAAGGGATCAATCTTATATTGATATACTCATTGCAATGGTTTCCAACTTATCTATATCACAGTTTTTGGCAATGCAGCTCAATAAAATTTTAAATCCACTTAATTTACTAATTACCAACTGCATGCTGGCCATATAGATCAAACCATCTTATTTAATTAATATTAAATTAAAATTTTATTAGATAATATAAAGAATCAAATGATTGGTCAGATTAAATCACAACTTTCCCCCATTTGATCAAACATCATGGAACAAGAAAAAGAACAGGGGTACTCAGGATCAAAGAGATCCATGGCCATGAGGCTGGTATTCTGTTGATAATTTTTTATAAACTTGGCATGCACCTTGTTGATAAGGTAACCCTAAATGGGATCTTTCATATTGTAAGCATCTGTGGACGTTTTCTCTATGATCTTTGAGGGTTTTTCTCAGATGTGCTCTAAGCTGCTTCTTCTCCCATATCTATAATTATCATAATATAGAACTTGTCAAACAGTAAAGGCAGGTATGGTCTATCAAGCCTTGTTATCCCAAAACCTTGTTCTTACTTTATTAGCCAATGCATTGGGGAAGGATTTGGTCTGCAACTGAATTAAAGTTTATGTAATTTTTCTAAGTAACAAATAGGACTTATACTTTCATTGTGAACACATGATTATAAAATAAGGGGCAACATATGATGTTTTCATATGATAATTGAAATAGTGAGTATCCTATTAAAGAACAAAAAGCTATTTTTATGTGAATACAACTGAAGGCAGAAAAAAATCCTGTAACAATCAATAATTGCATATGGATTTTTCTAAGGTCAGGACTTGGAAATTTATTACACCAGTGGTGCAATCCTAACAATTCCAACAAGAATTTATTTATCAAGTTAAACTATCAGAAATATTTTAATTAATTTAGATATTTTTAATAAATTTTCTGATATTTTTGGCTCCTGATCCATTAGCCAGAAAGTTGCTGGGATACCAGGATTTTATCAGGCTCATACACCTAACAACTATTAATTTGTGTAGCTCTTGCTGGGCTACTATTTATCAGTTTAAGGGACGTGTTCCTCTTTTCTGACCCAAAGTTCTTGTTTATTTCTCGAAATAAAAGCTAATTTGAGTATGTCTGAGCTCCCATTTGGGAGAGATGTCTTTAAAGATATTATATAATTTATTAATTTATTCAGTTAACGCATATATTAAAACTAAGTCCCATAATTACATGATGGCATTTTCTCATTGTGATTAAGGTGTCAGACGGGAATATCAGAAGCTAACTAGGACCCATGGGTGCCTGAAACCCTCTTTGAAAGGGAACTTAGGACGTTGCAAAAACATTAGCTCATTTTGTGTGGCAGGTACAGATGCCAAAGGCTGGCTCAGTGTGAATATCCACCACACTTTGGCTTGCATATAGATCCAGTGTTGTGGATGAGGCCACAAGAGCTTCAGTGGATCATTTTAACTGGTGGAATGAACAGAGTCTAACCCCCAACCAGTGAAAGTGTGGGCAGCTTACCTACTGTAGTTAAAGTTGGACAAGCCCCTTTTATAGATTCTGACAATTTAAGACTTTTGCCTAACAATATAGATGATGTCATGAAAATTAATTTTATGCCTGAAACTAAAGAAGATTTATTATAAAAAGATGACAACATTGTTGAAGAGCACTGATAATCGATTCCCTTTTATACCTTTGGGGCTGAAATAATTTTCAATCAGCTGATAATGACAAGATGATTCAACCAAACTACCCTTATAGAAACAATTGAGAATCTTGTCCAAATGTTACCAAAAACAGAAAGAAACCAATTTGAGAGTCACTTAAATTCTGATGCAAGGAGCATCAAAGGAGTAACATTGCATGAACCTGATATCAAGAAGTATTATCAAATTGGTAATAAAGCAATTACCTGAGAAGATGCTAACACCTACAACCCAGAAGTGGGAACAGAATAAAAGCGCCTGGATATCAAGGTTCAGGGGTAATCACTGCAAGGAGGAGCTCACTAATACAAGAATTAAATTAAATGGATGTAGCATCTAAAGAGGCAATCAGATGCTGCCTACCTAGGGGATATTGGAAACCCTTAATATTGCTACCCCAAAACATAGATTACTTTACAATTATCATTTATTTTATATCTTGATTTTTCATTATCTACTTAATAAAACACATTCACTGACTGACATAGTGACTAACATACTGACTGACATACTGACTGAATGACTGACATCTGAAACTTTTGAGTCTAATAGGTTCAATTTATTTGGGTGAATGAGTGAGAATTGGCAAATATTATCAAATATGAAACTATCAAGTCTGATAAGTATAAATCTATTTGGGTGAGTGGGTGAGAATTGCCAAATATTAGCTAATAATTCACCAAATTTCTCACCCAAAACTAATTGAGTCTGATATGTTCATCAATTTGGGCAAGTGGGTGAGAATTGGCAAATATTATCAAATAATTTATCAAATTGCTCACCTGAAACTAAATAAAAATCAATATGATGGTTTTAAGTAATTAAGTAAAGTTAGGATAATCAGCTCACCAGCCATGAGGGCAACAACAAAGCTGTTAATCTGAGTGGCTTGAGAGTAGCACTGGCACAGCCTATAGGCTATGTCAGTGTGAGCTTATCATCTTAAAAACTTTAAATACTGTAGCAAAGCATGGGTATCTGGATGGTAAGTTTATATAATTCTTAAAAAAACCTGTTTAGTTTGGTTCCCCTAATTAATAAATACTTTTGGCAAGTTAAATAGAAGTTGATTTAGTAGTTTGGAAGACATGTCACATACACAATGATTTTAAAAATATAGAGAACTTTTTTGGGTAGCAGTATGGTGTTACCTGATTGATTCAATATATTTATTTTGTTTGGTTGAGTTGTTGATGGCTTTTTGTCAAATAAATAGGACACAGTTTAGTTTTGAGGGTAATTAGTTATTGGTTTATTTGATATGTTCAGTTTGGTTTAGCTGAGTGGTTGGTGGTATTATATGATTTGATTGAGCAATTGTATTTGTTTGAGTGGTTATTCTTTATCTATAATATAAGATCTAAATTAATAAATTTGAATATCTGAAATTCTATAGACACTGTAGTAAAGCACAGGTAAAGAAAGCTAGCAAAGTATAAAAACTTCACCTTTTACTTTAATAAATAATTTTTCAACTGAATCACAGTTTAACCATTTTGACTCACTTATATTGGTTTAAGTGATCATATTGCCTATCTACTCTGGGATTCGGAATTGAGGAGAATACATTAGCCAGTCTGAGATTTTTTTTGTTTAAACAAGACACTAGATATCATGGATACCTTGGAGTTGAGCTGCCAAGGGAGAGGCTGGATTGGATTCTGTTTTGTCCCAAGGGCCTAAGTAAAGAGAATATGTCAGACCATCTAGTACTAAAAAAAGAGAATATGTCAGAGTATTAACAAGAGACTTTTCATGGGTCAAACAGTTTACCTAAGAGTTTAGTGCTACAACATGTAGAATCATAAGAACTTTTTTCTATAAAAATAATTATGATCTAAGTGACATTTGTCTGATGCCTAAACTGACAGATTAGACCCCCTGAGCAGCAAGTCACCTCAAATGTTAAGTGAGTTGAGATCAGTGAGCTGACTGTGGTGCTCACTTCAGGGGCGGCATCATCAGGCCAAAGTGAGGATCATGAGATTCTTCATAAGCAGTTTAATGATGAAGTGAATATGGAACTATATCACAGAGAGATTTCCTCTGAACTCCTGGTGAGGAATCAGGATACTATCCATTCAAGGCTCCATACCCTTAAATTAGAAATGCATGATCTATATAACCATCTTTAGCGCATCAAGCAGACCACTAAAAGAACATAAATTGCCTTCATTTCAATTGTGAGAAAACCTTCACCTATAATGAAGCTCAAAGTTGCCATTAAGAATCTGGAGGATCAAAATGTATTTCATGAAAAGGAGAATGGAGAAAACATCTGCACTATGAATAATTATGAAGAGCGCTTAGAACAACATGACATGCTGTTTAATATGGATAAGAGTATAGACAAGTTGAAGGCTTAACTCTGTAATATACTATAACCTACCTCAACTCAACCAGTAACTCAGTTGGAGACAATGGTATTGGCAACTTACCTGGCTGCCATGAAACCAATCATGATGCATGCTGACCTCATTGAAGAAGATCCTTACTTCAAACCTTACTTTTAACCTATGTATATACCTGGAGAAGGAACAATTACTGACTTCTTCCAGATGTATGAGAATAGAATGGATGACACCAGCAATCACCAAAAGGCTCATTAAATGCAAGGATATATGAATTGTGAGGCTAAGGAGATCCTTAGTAAATCATACAACCTGGATTAACTTTGACTAAAGTAAAGAGTATCCTTCTCTCAAAGTTTGGTAGTTAACAAGGTGTCCAGAACATTAATCAAGAGTTCCTACTTTATGAAAATTGGGTAATAATTAGTCAGTAGCATACTATTCCTCTTGCTACTATCTCAAAGCTCAACAATAATGGGCCATAGAAACTATGTGTTTACCTACTGTGAAATAGTTCTATTTTCATTGGAGTTTCATCCCGCTTAAAAATGCATATGACTCTCACAGTCAAGAATGTGATGTTCCTTAAAGCTCTTAAAAAAGCTTTAATTGCCGTACAAGGGACATACAAAATGGAGTATAAGGCAACAAGAACACCCCCTCAATGATTAAGAAAGGCAGTCTATGCCACTAATGACAAGGGTAACAAACCCAAAGATAAGAATCCTAAACCACCAGAGCACTTGTCCCGTCAAGAATTGGCCTGCAATAAGTGTGGTCAACCTGAGCACTTCTACAAAACTTGTCCGCTACTTGCTACTGAAAAGAAGGACACCCCCTAAAGAGGATGCCTCCAACGCTGTAAACTGGGTGAATATTCTTACTGAGGATGAAAAAAATCGTGATGAAAAGATTCATCCAATGCAGAATACTATGTTTTGAGAGCACCTAGCGCAGTGGCTGTGCCTACTAAACTAATAATCAATGGCATTGACAGAAATATGTCAAACAAAACTTACAAAGCTCAAGCAAATTAACCTACTTGGACTATTGATTCAGTTGAAGAAGGAAAGAAGCTGATGATGGCTACCTTATAAACTTGAAACTGGATAGTGAGGATGCTGTCAAAGCTACAATGAGCACTGACATTATTAGACAGTTTAAAGAATCTGCCACTAATGTATTGACCACTGGAAACCATTTTGACAAGAGTGTAACGAAAATGGAAGTGATTATCCAGAAAGTGCGCATTTTAGGTGTTTTGGACACCAGGGCTCCAGTCAACATAATATCCCCTAATCTTATGAAGAAGTTGAAGTTCATGCCTGATATTGATTAAAACATGATGTACTGAACAGCTAGACTAGATGTTACCTGCGCTTTTTGAGCCTATTCAGCGCTACCCTTACACTTTGAGCGCATATCCTAATGCACTGGGATTTGTTTTAGATAATGACCACTATGACTTTTTAGTCAAGATGAAATTACTCCTTGAGTTGGCACAAAAGTTTAACTACACAAACAGCACTGTGAGCATCTTGAGTTGCCAACTTCCGCTGGTGTTTAAGAACAGGGACGTCAAATTGCAGAAACAAAAGATGTGTTTGGTGAAGTTGGATAAATCAATTCAACTCATCCACTATACCCTTACAGAGAAGGATGTTAAGCAATTTCCCTCCAAAGTCAGCATGGAAAAGGGGATTCCTCTGAGCACTAGAGAAACTATGAAAATTTAACCAGAGAATCAACACTGGATGGCCCTGTCAATTAGCATGAAGATTCTTTCATGATGCGTGCTGATAATAATAAGACTGTCCTGGAATTCAGGGTGATTTACTACCCGAAACACCAACCAGAATATCTATGGTACAGTCATCCATTATTGTGGGATTGAAAAATAATAGAGCAGTTTTGAGCACTAGCCAGAGAATCCCAAAATTGTAAATCATAGTTACTAAATATCATGTGGAATTTGAGTCCCAATCTGGAGGTGAAAAAAAACTTTCTATGACAGAGTTGACCCTGCTTAGGTTTCATGTCAATACTTTCTTTCTCTATTTCAGTAATGTCCATCCCCTGGTCGGATTGCCTCAAAATAAATAAATAAATAAAATATCATGTGGAATGCTTAAATTTACAAAAAAATTTGAATTTCCATGATCTTTTTTATTGTAACTAAAAGGCGGAAAGGGAAAAAATGAAGCAACAGTAGAATCTTTCAGGGTCCAATGCCTATAAACTTAAAAAATAGGGAACAGAAACAATTGCATTCACTGTCAAGAATTATTACATAGTTTGACTATGGCAGATCAATATTATAAATTTTTATAACGCCTGATCAATCTCAGCCTAGCCAGCCAACTTAGGCTCAAATTTTGCCAGCAGATTTTCCCTCCCAATGCAATTCTACTTGGCATATTGGTAACACTTCATCCAGCAGGTGACTGGGGCGCCTATGGCCAGGCCACATATGGATGGTCCCATTGAGTAGAAAAAGGGCTTATTGCATCTATTTCTATCAAGGATTAGCTTGTGATTGCCAGCAACACAAGGGAACAGTGTTGGTAATTTTAAGCCCAAAGCTGACTTAATCAATTTATTTTTGCTGGATATTAATTCGATTTTATTAGCGGATTTCAAACTGGCATAGATAACCTCCTGTGGGGGAGAATTGCTGCTGACCTTCTGCTGGCAATGGCCCTTGGCCGCCACCACTTCCCAACACACCCCATATTTTCTAAACCAACTAATGGGTGGTTGGCATGGTGGGAATAATGCATTCTTAAGGGGTACGCCGTCACTCACCTCTCATCTACCACATGGGCTATATTGCCTATGGCGACAAGAGGGATGGCCACTGGTTTCCTTTTCTTATTGGTATAAAACAGAAATTCCTCCTGCTTAATCCACAGGAGTTGCTCTTCAAGGCTTACATTACCATTCTTTTTGAGTCAAGGAAGCATCCTCAGTGGAAACTTGGGCAAGTGCAACATATTTTTTATGCACCTTTGTGTCTGATCGCCAAGATGGAGGTAACCTTCAGGGGAGGATGGGAAGCATTTAGTTGTTCAATGTGGAAAAACTCCACCAACATTGAAAATTGGCACTATTTCAGGCACTAACCCAGCTGTTCTCATAAGATGAAAATCACTTCCAAGCCACCAAATACTTCACAAAGTGACACAATCAATGAGATGCCAAAATGGCCTCCACCTCCACTGAGACTTCAATAATGACAGAATCAGGATCAGTGGGCGGCGTTCCTTTAAACGGTGACAACTGGGAAACATGGAAGGCAGGGTTTTGTTTCTAATAAGTGGGGAGAGCCAACCAAAAGGCCCCATTGCACGCATCCTCTTCAACAACATGAGGGCCTGAGCACTTGCTCAAAAATTCCATGAGGGAACCTCCATTTGCATATGGCATGTATCAAGTATGACCATTAAACCAACCTTTGTATCATGGGTAGTGAAGCACTTAGAATCTGTGACTTGCTTGTAATCACTAATGGCTTTGGTCAAGTGCTCCCAAACCAGGGTTTGAGTGTTCTGGATTTGCTGCATATGGTCTGTCACAGCAGGAACTTCTGGGAGAAGGCATGTGCCAGGGGAAAATGAGGGGTTATACCCCAGCATGGCCTCATAAGTAAAGACCTGGTAGGCATATAGGTGGCATTGTTGTACTGATTTGTGCCAAAAAAAGATCATCTGCACAGGTGTCCTTGAGGCAGTGGCATAATACCAAAATTTTTTTTTGAGGATCTGGTTGACCTCTCAATTTGACCATTGAAATGGGGATGATTTGTAGTGGAATGGCACGGTTAATCTTCAGGATAGCCATGATGGACGTCTAAAACTCACCATAAATTGTGGCCCAAATCACTCACAATTTCCTGAGGCAAACCAAACATCAAGAATACATGCTGCACAAAAAGCTGGACTGTTTCTTTGAAGGTAATAGCAGACAAACAGGGGATATACAGTAAAAGCTTAGTAAATCAGTCTACAACCACCATAATTGCATTAAACTATTATAGCTGGGAAGATCAACAATGAAGTTGACGGATACTAAGGTTCACGAACCCTCTGCCTGTTGCAGGGGGTGGAGAAGCTAATTCCTACCTGATCTATCTGAATTTTCCCAAGCGCACATTATGCAACTAGCGGTCCATGCTGGGATATCTTTGGAGATCCCTGGCTAGTTATACGTCCACTTCATCAAGTTGAGGCATTTTTTATTTCATGGGTGACCCACCGCCAAAGGGGCATGATGAGCCTTAATCTCCTCATTGTGAAGTTAGGGTGAAATTCAAATTCAGAATTTAAACAAAATTGTTCCCCCACCAATGAATAATGGATTTGCCAATGCTCTGGAAGCACCAGCTGGTAAAACAGCTTCAACCTCTCCACAAAGACCGTTTGACCTGTCAATACCCAAGAAACTAATTGAATCTCTGAACTCCATCCACCACCAAAATTGTGGGAGAAGCAAGGACTAGAATCTGAGCCAACAGAATTACTGTGGTTAGCTTTTGTACTTCCTCCTCCGTTGTACTTAGAGAAGGGTTTTAATCAAAAAATTGGGGAGGACATTCAAGGAACCCTTAAAAGATCCATATTTAAAGGTAAAACTTCAGAGGTCGTGGTACATCCAGGTCTAGTGATGTGCCAACTTCTGCAGTTTTTGGAAGTACATTAAGGCCTGATGATCCATCTGCATATTCATTTTATGCTACGCGCCATAAAGGAGGTACCTCCAATGCATAAGTGACCATGCCATGGCATCCACTTCCTTATCATAAATATCCCAGGACTGTTTGGATGAAGCAAACTTGCACGAAACATGAGTGACTGGATGTTCCAGTCTGTCATTTGCTTGAGGTAGCACTGTCCTTATGGAAGCTGATGATGCCTCACATGCTAAGAAAAAGGCTTAATAGGGCCAGCGTGTTTGAGAATGGGAGGTGCCACAAACACCCCCTTGATGGTATCAAACACCCGTTGGCATTCCTCCATCCACTGTAATGAAACATTCTTCCACATTAAGGAATGCAGTGGCGGGGCCAGCTGTGAGAGGTCCAGGGAGATTTTTTTTAAAATGATTGTGCCAAAGGAGCCCCACAACTGCTTCTAGGTGGTAGGTGGGCTACGTGAGGATGGCTTTGAACTTGCTGGGAGGAATTGATAACCATCATTTAAGACCAAGTTAACCAGGAATGTGACCTCATCCATGAAAAGCTCGCACTTAGAGGGTTTTACATAGAGGTCATCTTTGTGCAACGCAGCCAGAACCGCCTCCAGTCCATCTAATGCTTCTAAGGAGTGGGGAAAAATATGATGATATCATGAATATATGCCAATGAACATATGATCTGAAGACTGCTGAGAACTTCATCAAGCATCCATTATAACATAGCTAGAGAATTTTTTAAGCCAAAAGGCATCACGCGGAACTGGAAGATCTTCTCCAGGTACAAACTGCCATATGCCCTTTCTGGCCTTCCGCAACCTTAATATGGTTAAATAGTTTCATGAATTTGAGCTTTGAAAACACCTGGGATTTCACGCTTACCTGGCTACTTGTCTGTTCGAGGGAAATGGGGCAGGGATTGTGAACACTAATGCTATTTAAATGCCCATACTCTATGCAGGGGCGCAACATTCCATCAGCCTTCTAGGTGAAAACTATGGGAGAGATGATTAGTGAGGTTTGTTTGAACAACCACCCTTTTGCAAGCATATCATCTAACCACACCTTCAAGGCCTTGTCTTACTGCTCTATATAAGGTTACAGAGGACAATCAATATTGATTAAATTTATTGTCAGGAGGAAGGCCATATCATATTTGGAGGGAAGATGTCTGGCCTTCTTCATATCAAAAAATGTCTATGTACTGGCTCAAGATGGAAGGGAAAGTCGCTTATAACGACATGGATTTAGGAGTTGAAACAATTGAATCCACTACTACAGAAAAGGAAAAGGTATCAATAAATGAAAATTACCATACACGTGCAGATTCACAAAATAAAAAAAGGGTGAGCTTTAGGTTAATATTAACCTGTTTCTACTTCCACCATCCAAACCCAAGGATAGTGGGGAATAAAAAATCTGGCATAGTGGAAAATCAATCACAAAAACTAAACCTATGCATCAAGGATATGATGGGGCGTCTCACCGCATAGCAAGTCATCAAGGCTGATGATGCACTCAATAATGAAAAACCCAATATCAAGATCTAGATACAAATCTTGAGCGACCTGCAAGATCATAAAGTTACCAGCTTTCATGTCCAAGAGAGCCTCAACAGAGACCAAACGAGAGCCTAACTGGATCTTAAAAGGTAATAGAAATTAAGCCTGATCTTATTTATTAGCCACTTTGTGAGACATAACTTGGGAGGAAGGTTTATTTTCCAGACCATCCGCTGGGCCATCTTTGGGAAATAAACCATGGTTTCAGCCACCTGAACAACTTCCTCTCTAAAAGTTGTTTGGTAGACAATAAAGACACCAACGGATACTAATACCATGGCTCCCTTAAGCATCTGAATTGATCACTCAAACGCTATCTTTAGCGCACAAAACAGCAGATCAGGGATGCTGGAAAATAGCTGAAGGAATGAAAAAACCCACACTTGCAATCTGTCCAAGATGGACAGGGCGTGAGGAGAAATAGGGGCTAGGCTTTACTACACGTGATATGGGAGAAAATTTCATCATTATCTGGGTTAGGATACTCTCTAACTGCGGCTTAAAAACTATGCTTTAAAGAATGGGACAACCGTTCATGACACAAGACCATCACAGTACAACAAATACATGGAAGGGTGCTAAAGGACAAAAACTGGGATCACTTCATCATGTCATGGAGTGTGTTGATAATAATAAGACTGACCTGGAACTCAGGATGAGTTATAGCTCAGAACAATAGCCAGAATACCTCTGGTACAGCCATCCATATTATAGTATGAAAAGTAATAGTCCAACTGCAAGCACTAGCCAAAGATTCCCTTAACTGGTAATCATAGTTATTAAACGTCTAGCAGACTGCTTAAATTCACATAAAAACTTGATTTTTTAAGAATCATATTTATTGGAACAAAAGGGTGAAAAGGGAAAAAAAGTGAGTGACAGTGAAACCACTTGTGGTCTGCCGCCTTATAAACTCACAAAAATAGAGAACAGAAACAATTACATTCACTGTCAGGAATAGATATGCAATTTGACTATGGAAGATCAACATTTTATAATCTTTATGACACCTGATCAATATCAACCTGGTCAGATAACTTAGGCTCAAATTCTGCCACAAAATTTCCCTCCCAGCACAATTTTACTTGTTTATTGGTGACACTTCGTCCAGTGGGAAGCTGGTGCGCTCATGTCCAGGCCACACATAGCTGGTCCCATTGAGTATAAAAGGGGTTTATTGCACCCATACCTATCAGGGATGGGCTCATGATTGCCAGCAACACGGGAATAGCAGTAGGGGATTTCCAATTCTGAAACTAACTTAATAAATTTTATTTTCTCCAGATATCAATCTATATTATCAGCGGAAATTAAACCAGCAGAGATAACCTCTTATGGGATTTCTGATGACCTTCTGCTGGTGATGCCCCTGGATGCTGCCACTTCTCAACACCCCCAAATCTTCTGGACAACTAATAGGTTGTCATGGGGGAATGACGAAATTTTAAAGTGATACGCTGTCACTCACCTCTCATCTACCAAATGGGATAAGCCACCCTGAGGTGACAAGAGGGACAGCCGTTAGCTTCCTTTAATTCTTAATACAAAACAGAAATTCCTCCCAATTATGCATCAGGGGTTTCTCCACAAGACTTACAGATTCCACCTGACACCATAGAAGTTATAGTCATGATGAGTTTCACAAAAAAGAACCTGAAGTTTTACCTGGGTTCTAGACACAAATTACTATAAAGAGTTGACTATCGTCTTAAAAATCTCACAAATCAACCTTTCAGAGTCAAAAAAGGACAAGTCATTTCAAAGTCAGACTGACCAGTTGCCATGACATTGAATTAGTACACGCTATAGGGGATTTTGATAAGCTCAGGTTTGAGGATGTGACACATAAACAGCAGAAGGATTTAGACGAGCTATTAAATGATGAGTTCAATGACATCTTAAGTACTAGATCTAATGATTATGGACTCTGAAAGGGCGATATCCACAAGATATATACTAGATCCACTATACTATTCAAATACAAACCCTACCACCGCTCAAAAGCAGAAGATGCAGTTATTGCACAAGAGCTGAACCAACTATCCGAATCAGGGCTACTCAGACTATCCAATAGTCCTTGGCTTCTCATTTATTGCTAGTATGTAAAAAGGATGGGACCCATTGAGTAGTCATGCGCTACCACTGTTTAAATGAGATAAACAAAAAGGACTCTTACCTGTCCCATGCATTGACGTTGCTCTGAAACGCCTGGGCGGATCAAAATACTTCTCAGAAATGGGTCTGGCCAGTGGTACTGGCAGATGGAGCTCTTTCCATGGGATCATGAGAAGTGCACCCTGATCAGCAGTCAGGGGTTGTTCAAGACCAAGAGGATGCCACAGGGGCTCTGTAACGCCCCTGCAACCTCCCAGCGTGTGATGGATCACAATTTGATGATATCAAGTTGTCTAAAATGTTAATCTACCTTAACGACATTACTGTGTTTAGCTTGACCTTCCAATAACACCTCCAACACCTCTGAGAGACTTTACCCAGATGTAAGCGTCAAATCTGATTTAAAATGGAGAAAGTGCATCTTCCTCAAGAGCAGCTAAAGATTCTCAGGCTCAAGATCAGCTCTAATGGAATCAAGCCAAAGGACGGGAAGGTCAAAGTGGATATGGCTATAAAGCCACCCAAGAGCATAAGGGAAATCCAAGTGTTCCTCAAAATGGTGGGGTATTACTGGCAGTTTATCTCTATTAAAAGACTTGGCTGCATCTCTCACATACTTTATGACCAAGAAAACAAAATTCAAGTAGGGCCTGGAATAGGAGCAGGCCTTTGAGGGTTAAGGCAAGATTGGTAGAGGCGCCAATATTGACCTACACGATTTCAACAAAGCTTTCTACATTTACACTGACGCTAGTGATATTGGGATGGGCGCAATGCTGGTTCAACTGAATGAAGAAGGGGTGTACCACCAAATTGAGCACTATTTCAAAGGTTGTAAGCATAGATGAGAATAACTACACTTTTACTAAAAGAGAGTGCCTGGAAGTGATCTGAGCATTTAGAATTCTCAACCTTAATAGTACAGGGTTCATTTTAAGGTCATGTCATATCACAGGTTTTTCCGCTGGTTGCAGAATATGAACGATCCCAAAAGACGCCTTGCCCGCTGTGAAGTACTGCTCCAGGGCTATGATTTTTGAGATAATCCACTGAGCAGGTGACAAACACCTTAAACCTGACATACTATTGCAATTGCCAGTGTTCCACTTATAAGCTTAAGAGAGCGATCAACTATATGAGTTATTCAGTTTACCAGAGGAATCCTGGCAGGACAAAATTGATGAAGTTAAAAATGTCCTGAGAAGGTGTTCCAAAGACACCCAGTGTTTCAATGTAAACCTACAGAAGAAGGATTGGAACAAATGGTACCCTTATATTAGACAAAGCGACCAAATGTATCTGGTGATGGAAGCACACAAGCACGTAGGCCACGGATTATTTTATAGAATGCTGGAAAACGTGAAGGAAAAAATTTATGGGAGTGCATGTCTGATGAAGTTCACCACATTTGGAGTTATGAATACCTTGTGCGAGTTTCCACCTGCTGTAGAAATGCTTTGAGCTACCACCAATCCCACCTATAGCGCCATTTAGTAGTCTATCAGCTACATGGTGAGGTCACTTCCAACTGCCTCTAGTGGATCAAAATTTATAAATGTAGCAATCAATTACTTCAACAAATGTGTCAAAGCCTCCACAGTCATGATGTACACCGCAAACTCAACCACTCAATTACTCTACAACAAGGTTATCACAATACAAGGTTTCCATAAGTCTTACTATCAGCCAAAAGGAAGAATTTTATCTCAGATGTTGTGAGAAATCTAATGTACTTAGTGGGATTGAAACAGCAATTCAAACTTCCTGAAAACATTCTCAAATGGAAGCGTTGAGTGAGTGAATGGAACCTTAGGAGGGATTCTGAAGAAAGTTGGCCCTTAACTACAAATAGAAATGAGATTAGTTGCTGCCTTCTGAGTTGTTGGCTTACAGGCTGAGCCACCACCATGTGATTGGAAGTTCTGCTTTCAAGGCCCTTTTTGGGCGAGGAGCAGCGGCGATAACCCTATTAGCACTGATTACTACTGTGTACTGGAAGAGCATGTCACCTGGAAGCTACAGCAAGATTTAGTGGATGAGCTTACTAGAATTCAATTTAAGGCCTCAAACAACATAAATGCGACTTCCCTCAGAGCCAATGGGAAAGTCAGCAAAGAACTAGGCTACCAGAGTTCAGCATTGTAGATAAAGTTCTGTTTTATCATTTATGGGGAAGATAACCAGAGAAGCTGCAGGCCATTTGGATGGGGCCTGCAATTGTCTTGGCAAGGCAAAGAGACATATACTCCATTTAAGACAATGATACTAGCTTATTGTTTAGTAGAGTTCATTCATGGCGCCTGAGTCCATTTCCCTAGTCTCGTCTTGGGAGGGGAAGTGCCATGGATGAGGCCGTGAGAGCTTCAGCAAATAATTACTCAACCGTTGTAATAAACAGAATTCAACCTCAAACCAATGTAAGTGCATGCAACTCAACTGCCACAAATAAGGTCGGACAAGCCCCTTATATAGATTTTAATGAGACAAGAATTTTGCTTAATGATCAAGATGACGTCATGTAAAGTAGTTTAAACCTAACCTTAAAATAAGATTTATATATGAAGACAATGATGTCGCCAATGAGCACTATGAAAATTGACACCTTTTTATATCTTTGGGGGCCAAAACAATTTTTAATCAGCTGATGGTGAAAAGATAATTCTACAGAATTACCTGATAGTAACGATTAAGGCTCTCATCCAGTAATGTCAAAGATGGCAAGTGATCAAGTTTGAGAGTAACTTAAAACTTTCCCTAAAGCTTTCTCGCCTTTTGATATGGCTTCCTAGGTTATTAGCTGAGGTGCAATGTTAGGAATTTTTTATTTCTAATAATCCCTTTGTTTGGCTTATTTGCAAATAAAGATGCGTGGCGGCTCCACCGTTTGGGTTGGGCACCGCTAGTGCTTAAAAAAGAGAGTCGCTTAAAAATTAATGTGAGGTGCATCAAAGGAGCGCCATCACACAAACTTGATGTCATATATCATATCACCAAATTGGGTAATGAAGCAATAACCTGAGAAGATGCTACCACCCACAACTCAGAAGTGGGGACAGAAGAAAGGGCCATGTACATCCAGGTTCAGGATAATCACTGCAAGAAGAAGCTTATGGATACAAGAATTAAATTAAATGTATAAAGCATCTGAAGCGGCAATCAGATGCTGCCTTACTAGAGGATTTTGTAGCCCCCAATATTGCTACTCCTATACCCAAATTAATTTACAATCCATATTCATTTTATATTTTGATTTTTTACTGAAAAGTATAATACCTCACTTTCTACTATAATAAACCTTTCCACAGAATCCCAGTTATCTTTTTTGCTCCACTCATGGCGGTTTAGATGATCTAATTGCCAGTAACCAAGCTGGGATCAGTGATTGAGCAGAATACAGTAACTGGTCTGATAACTGCTCTGGTTGATCAAGACTCTCAATATCATAGTTATTTTGGAGTTGAGCAGCCAAGGGAGAGGTTGGATTGAAACCGTTGTGTCCTAAGGGCCAATGTAAAGATAATATACCAGAGAGTTTCAACAAGAGATTTGCTAAGAGTACGAAAAGTTTACCTAAGAGTAATGCTACAAAGGGTAGCATAAGGGATGAATATGTTCTATGAGAATGATTATAATCTAAGAAAATGATTGTATGGTGCCTAATCTGCACATAGTAGACCCCCTGAGTAGCAAGTTGGCCTCACATGTTAAACATGCTGAGGTCAGAGAGCTAAATCCATATTGATTATATGCCATTTGAGTGCACCAAAGAGAATTCAACCAGGTGACAGAGGCTGTAATGGCATGAACGCCTGATTCACCTCAGCCTATTAGGGTAAATTTATGTGCTCAATATTGCCTAACATGTAATTTTTAAACCCCCAAACTTGGCAAAATTAGAACTTTTTTATGGTATTGTTCATGCCATGATTTTCAAAATTTTAACGCTTATTATCCCAGAAAATCAAGGTAACTCTTTTTTGGTTTAGGTTTAAGATGTTTAATGGCGAGTTAACTTTTGGGAATCTCATCCATTACAGATTCCAGAAATATGATATACTCATAGTGAACTTCTAAAGTATACTGACAAGGGTATCACTTACTTTTTCCACAGTTCCATTGATTTCTGGGTGATAAGGGGTGACAACACTGCATGAATACTAGCAGTTTTTTCAGCTTAAATATTAACTACAACATAATTTTAGTTTATTATCCACTATAATGAACTATGAGCACCCATTACAATACTAATTTTAATTTAAAATTTTATTTTGAGATATGCCGACCAGGGGATAGACAATACTAATACTCAATGAGCAAAAGAACCAAACAAAAGAATCAAATGGATCAAAAACCAAAAACCAACCAAAAAACCAAAAATAAAATCTCCAACCAGGCGAGGAATAGAATAACGCTAACCCACCATGGCAGAGGGTGAGGGGGGGTCGAGCAGATCTTCCACAGACATATTCAGCTGGTCAGCCTCATTGAAGTTGTAGAAAAAGACAAAAGCGGAGAGCCAGGGTGTGGGGGTATCAGCGTGGTGGGGGTGGATGTGGATAATAAAGCTGGTTACTATCCTCAAGATCAGCTTGGTAGACAGCTTCAGAAAATTCCGCTAAGTGGTGTTCATCTTGAATGCTGGCTTTGGGAAGTTGGGAAAATTTTGTGATACTTTGTCAGGTGATTTTTGCAGATGGGTCAAAATCTGCTAGTTGTGCCACATGCATGACCGCATTAATGGCTTCAGTGGTCAATTTTGTGATTTCCTCATGTGCTGTCTTTGGGAAATCAGGGGGGGGATTGGCTTCGCTCAGCCTAAGGTGGAATTGAGAAATAGATTGGTCCACCACTTTGCGTAGGATTGGGCAATGGTGTGAGGCCACCGCTGCTAAGGTGCGCTGGTGGTCACTTTGGTAGGGGATGGCATTGGGTTTAGGAGTGAATTACTTAAGGAATGGGGATTTGTCAAAATAAGAATTGTAAAATTGGCCCAAACACAATTTAGAGGGCCAAGAAGTTTGCCAGAGTCCTCATTGGTGACAACGTTACCTGATTTGTCAATCTCAGCCAATAATTCCTATGGATTTTGGTTCACAGGAATAGTGGATGGAGATTTTGGATGGGCAGATGTCAAATGGGCTGCTTGGGTTTAAATGGTGGTCCAGGCCTGTTTTTGATTGACGTGGGTGAATTTGAGTGGGACAATGTTAGTGGGTTTGGTGGAGGCTGATTTCCCACTCTGGCCCATCAAATAAGAACGTTGAGCGGGAGGGGGCAACAAAACGCCCCATTTAGAATTTGACAAATATGGCTCAGAGGCCATACCAGAGGAAGTGGCTTGGGGACAGGAATTTTTGGAATGGTCAAGTCCAAAATAGAGGGGACAAATTTGGTGACTTTATCCACCCAAGCCCAAAAGAAATGCTCAGGCGCTGCTGAGATATGAGCTTGGGGGTATTTGTTGGGCTATGGCAGGGTGGTATGGGATTATGGTGGCAGTGGCATGAGGTGCAGCTAGGCGCTCTGCTCCAGAAGGAATGGCGAAGACAAGGTTGGGCTGTGTCCCAGACGCCAGAAGACCTGACACTAACTGATCATATAATAAATGAGGTGATATGTGAGATGGATGGGATGTGAAGGACACCACAAATAAGGTGTCTGAAGGAAGGCGAGTTTGGGAGGTAGTAATGGGAGTGTTTTTGTAGACTTGGGGAGTAGAAGCCTCTGCTGCAGCATCCTCCTTCATATGGAAGACAATATCAAAATAGCCCTTAAATGGGCGGAAATTGATAAAGCCAGCTGGTGCAAGTGCAGCAGTGGCTACTTTGATAATTGCCTTGTCAGATTATGAGAACAAACGCCTATAGTTGACTCATAGGTAAAATCAGATATAGGAATGAGGGAGGGCGAGAGGATGGTGGCGAGAAGGGTGGATGTGCACCAGGTGAAGTTCTAAGTCCCATGGTGGGACAAAATGGCCTGAAAAAGATGGTGGGCTATTTGACCCTGTGCAAATGCATTTGCACGTAGGGCAGAAAATTTAGGTGGTGGAGCACCGCTACCTCACATTGGAGTAGCAGGCGAGGATCTGCAGACATATTTTGGAAAATAGTGTGCTAAGATGGTAGTGAAAAATTAAACGCTTTTTTTATAAAATTTTTCTCAAACTAAGATCAAGTTGAAAGAAAAGTTTTACTAGGGCTCCTATTAAAATACACAATGCTTGAAAAATATAAGTATCCGTTGTCATTGTGCCTAAGTCCTTAACATTGTTGGCCTTCACCCATTTAGATAGGTGAAAATTGCCACGATGATATTTTAACTGCCCACAACTGTTGGAAAAAAGCCTACAATGTTGATATAGATAGCTTGACAAAAAATTTGGGTTAACCAAATTTGTAAGGGGTGGCTTTCCAGTAAGGGGCTCTGGTTTGACTTATCTAAAAGCAGTAAATAGTCTCATGGATATTGCAAGGCATCATTACCAGTAATACTTTTGTATCAGCAGTTCAAGCGTTTTTTAAATCTCCTATGCAATTGCCTTATGAGTTACAATAATCAAGTCTGTACGTTTTGTAATCCTCAAAAAATTGTTGCTCATTATTTTTAATAATGTTTTGAATTCTTAACGACAGTATTTTTTAGTTTTTCAGAGTATGTTGAACCTCCACTTTTCATCGCATATTGTTGAAATACCATTACATTAAATGATGTTTCATCTATATTGACCACTAAGGCCATGGTAGGCAAACAAGTGAGACATTGACATTTTTACATTTCGCACCAGGAAGATGTTGAATCTCATGATAATAGGCTTGTATTTTCAAAGTCCATCCAGCCAACTACCCTTCTGGATCTTTAAGATTTTGTAACTAAATAAGAGAAGCATGGTCAATTAGCTTGGTTAAGTACACTTCAGGGTCATAGACCCAGAACTTTTTACAAGCATATATAACAGATAGGATTTTCTACAACTACTGTGGAGATTTTCTCTCTCGTTGAAATTACTTTTGCAACTTATTCAATTCAAGTCTGATTCTAGTTTGATAATCTCACATAGGAGATTAGTCTGCGCCCATGTCAGGGAGCAGTTGGGCAAGTAAGGTAAGAGGAGCAGGTGGTAGGCCCATGGACTCAAACGTTCAGAAACGCCCCAGAGAAACCGGTGGAATAGAAAAAAATATAAAAAAACTGGCGGTCACTATTTTTCCGGAAATCCTCACTTGGCAAGCGCGATGCAACCAGTCCATCAACACGCCACACTCCCAACCACTCTCATTGGTGGAATACGGAGTCAGTGTGTTTCTGGACATCCAACAAACAGCTCTATGGAAAAATTTTGTGGGGATGTGCACACTTTTTTCTCAACTGTGGTGTACATCACACCTCACTCCATGTCATGCGGTTGGCTGGACCTCAGTTTTGAAAACAAGGAGGCAGCAGACAAAGCTGCTGCAGTGCATATAGTGATTGACCTCCCCAAAGGGCAATGGGTCATCAAAACCAAATGCACCAGATGGACAAAATCCAACCAAATTTTCCTCACGTTTGACTTTTTGCCTACTACGGTAAAATGTGACATTTTAGAACAACACCTGAAAGATGGTCTCGCCATATATGGCGAAATTCAATCTTTTGAAATGCAACACTTTACGCTGATGCCACACCTGTGCACTGGAAAAGCCATTGCATTTCTGACCCCAACTGAGGAGATCGTGAAGGACCTAACCCAGATCCTGCACTCCACATATATCAATATTGAAGGGCATACCACCCACCCTTTCTGGGTAACCGTGGACAGAGCGCCCCCATCTGCACCCACTGTGACGCGTTTGGCCATAAGGCACATGCATGCCCCACCAAGGAGGGCATCACATTCCAAGAGCACCCCTCAGCGGCCATGGCCAGCGAAGAGGCGCACTACAAACCAACCGCAAGCACCAAGGAGGCTTTCCCATGGGGAGCACAAGGCTGCTACCTACTGGTAAAACCTATTTCCCCGCAAGAGCGGAAGAAGGCCAAGCAGGCCCACAAGGCCGCGGCCAAGGAAGCGGCCAAAGTCACCACCGCTATCCCACACTCCCAACGCCAAAAGGACATTGAAACCTTTGTGGCAGAAGCAACTTGGGAATCCATCAACCAATCAGATTGGGAAGCCCATGCCAATTGGGCCACTCAATCTGAGGATCCAATGGGTGACTCAATTTCACCTGATCTTTACAACCAAGCTCCAGTTGAAAATGACTTGGGGTCCAACCTACCTGAAAATTCTTTTTGACCCAATCGTTAGTGCACCAAACTCATCTGCACCGCAAAAAATTTGTTTGATGTTGGGGAAACAAAAAGCGAAGG
This sequence comes from Massospora cicadina, assembly GCA_022478985.1. NCBI lineage: Eukaryota > Fungi > Entomophthoromycota > Entomophthoromycetes > Entomophthorales > Entomophthoraceae > Massospora > Massospora cicadina. Next base: position 22,635 of record JAKSZP010009482.1, on the reverse strand, counting down.
CAAAAGCCAACATGAACCTTTCTGCTAAAAATCAACAAAACTACTGATAGTGTTGCTGCAAACATCCGTGCTGCCATGAAGGCCCGCAGGGATCTAGAGGAGGAAAGTAGGCCTGGGTGCCCACCCCCTTGCACCTTAGGTGCAAGGGGGAAACCTTCACTTTAGGGATGTTGAATATCGCCAGACTCAAGGCCTCGCCATCCCAGGCTAGGAAACTGAGTTTTTTACAGAAAAGTTTACCCATGGATATCCTGGCCATCCAGGAGTCCCACTGTCTGCAAGGTTCCGAGGATGCTTAGAAAACCATGCTCCTCCAATCCCTATCCTTTTGGTCAGAGCACTGTGGGGTGCTAGTTCAGAAAAACAATTTTTTCAAATTTTTATTGTCAGAATCCTTCCTCAATGGCTGAGTCCTCGTTGTCACTTTCTCATGGGCCAACGTGGCACATGCTATCATCAACATCTATGCCCCAACCTGTGCATGAGAACGTCAGGAATTTTTCTCATTGGTCAAATCCCTCCCGTTACCCCCAGACCCTTTCATAGTCAGCGATATGAACTGTTGGCTAAACACACCAACGGACCATTGGCCTTCCTCCTCCCATGCCCCCAGGGTCACGTAGAACTTCGCGTTCTAAAGGCCACCCTTGGGTTAATGGATGCGCTGCTGTGGTGAGCCCTGTTGCTCAAAAACATGACGCAACCCCATGTCCACAACAGCCAATTAAGGTCCATGACCTGCATAGACCTTATCCTTACGCCAGAGAAATTCCAACTCACTTTCCCACTTCCAAACAATGAAAATTGAACTCTCCGACCACCAGCTGGTCTTGATAACCTACCACCTACCTGTCACAGTGGCTAAGGCCCCACATTGGTGCAAAATCTGCCCTCCCGAACTTGTGTTGCCAGGATTTTCCACTTGGGTGGAATCAGCAACTTTGGCAAAAGAGTTTGTTACACCATTTTGTGCGGACCCCATCTCCACATGGGCATCCTTCAAAGAGGATACCATCTGTTACTCTCGCCACCTCTCCTCCCGACGCTCATGAGCCACATCAGCTGTCATCTCGCGCGCTCTGGCAGAGTTGGCACACCTGGAGTCCAACATCCCAGCCACAGGATACAGCCCTGCATGGAGCTGGAAGTGGGCGGAGGCAGCCACCCACCTCAACGCGCTCAAAAGGCAACACAAACATTGGGTTTGTGTTCAGTAGAGGGTCAAACACATTACAGAGGGTGACAAGTGAACCGCATATTTTTTTAAATAAAATTTTGCACCACGCCAGAGTGTGGCCTGCACACAGGTGCGAAGATTGGATGATTCCATTGCGGATACACCAGCCAAAGTGGCAATCAAAACACTAAAGTATTACTCCAAGTTATACCGATACAATCTAATTCAGCTGGCTGAAGTGGCGGAATTTCTTGACTGAACCCACATATGCACCATTATCCAATACCCGGAAATAATGAATTTGATTACTCAGAACGAATTATGGACAGCCATCCGCGGTGCACCAAACCGGAAATGCCCAGGCCCAGATGGCATTCCATATGAATTCTATAAAGAGTACTTCAAATATATTTTCCCACTACTGCTTGCCTCACTTAACCAGAGCCTTCTGGAAACGCGCCTCCTACCAGGAGGACAAGAGGCCTTCACCATCACACTCTTCAAGAAAGGGGAAAAGATAGACTTAGCCAACTGGCGCCCCATTTCTTTAACTAACATGGATACAAAAATTTTAACAAAAATCATGGCTAACCGTTTATAGATTGTAGCATCTGCCACCATCTCCCCAGAACAATTCAGTTTCATACCCAGAAGGTCGATTTGGGACAACGTGCACTCTGTGGCTAACGCATGCTAGTCCACAGCCTCTGGGGCACTTGTATTCTTGGACCAACAGAAGGCCAATGATAGAGTAAACTGGGAATACCTCAGGGCCTGCCTCCATCAATTCCGCCTACCCCCTCGCTTCATCAACAGGGTGATGCTGCTCACGGAATCTGCAACAATGGCAGTATGTGGCCCTGGCTTCCTAACAGAAGTAGTCCGCCCTCAAAGGGGCTTGCGACAAGGGGACCCCCTTAGCCCACTCTTATACAACTTCAGCCTTGACCCACTACTTTGAAACGTGAATGCCCAACTCACTGGGGTCCATGTGCCAGGCCAAGCCCTAGTCAAGATGATGGCGTTTGCAGATGACTGTGTGGTTGGGGTGTCTAATAATAAAGATGCATGCGCACTTGTAAGCTCTCATCCAGGAGTATTCCCGGGTAAGTAATGCTGCACTGAATGCTTCCAAAACCAAAATCATCCTCCTTGGTCGGTATCAAACCTGCTGGGCCCCAGCGACCAGCGCCCATCCTGGCCCATCTTCTCGCACACGTGCTCGCCCTCCCAGCTCACCCCACACTGCCCCACTAGTGCTCCCCTTCGTGTCACACCCTACCATAGGGCCAGTCCGCCATCTGGGCGTGTGGGTGGAGGCAGGCGGGTATGCATCAGCATTAATGGAGAGTCATATTATAGACAACGTGAAGAAGCGCATCGCCTCCCTCAGAGCCCACCCTACTTCCCTTACTGGCAGGGTTGTTTTGCCAACTCTATGCTCCTCTCCAAAGTCTGGTTTGGAGCCCACGCCATCCCCTTATCACCAAGCTTTTTCAAATCCTTGTATGCTCTGCTGCAAGGATGGCTTTGGTCAGGCCGCCCACCACCAGTATGGCTAGAGGTCATGTTTGGCCCTCATCATCATGGAGGCATGGGCCTGCTTGACTTCAAAGCCCATGCTGCCAGGATCCTGGGCACCTGGATTGCAGCCATCACCGCCCCTACGCTCCCCTCCCAACACTGGTCTTGCGCAGCCTGCTCCAACTTCTCCTGCACCTTGGGCCTTAACAATCCATCGAACCCTCACTCCCTGATGAAATACCTGGCTTCACACCCATCGGCCACAGGTCCTCACGGGACTTTTACCCACTACAAACGAATCCTCCTCTCCATGCGGAGCGCTGAGTGGAGAATTCATATTAGCGGACACACAGCCCAGAGAGGCCGCCCCTCTCCTCAGTTCACACAAGAGGTACAGGGGCTACCCATCCAAGATGGCGTGATCCCCACACGGCCCCATGTCCTATCCAGGGTGGACTACCTGGACATGATGGACATCCCTTACTCCATTGAGACCCAAATACTATCTGGAAATATGCACACCATCCTCTGTTGCAGCTCTCAAAGCCGTTCCCATGTGTGGCGCTGCCTGAGGCGGGTGTACCATATGGCTGAGCGCTCTAACGCTTTACACTCATCCTGCGTCATGTGTGGCCAGTATGGAACGCTGTTCCTACCGCCTGGAAAAGCGTCCTACCTCTAAAGTGATATGGCGCGAAGTTCAAAGTCTGCTGGGCCAGGATCAAACAAATCCCTTCAGTCTGTCAAGAGATATGTTTGCTTTATCAATGGCCTCCCCCCTTCCACCCTCCCTCCATGCTCTGGTGGTTCAATCGCCATGTGGACTATCCACACGATTGTTTTGGATGCCATTGCAGGCTCCACCCCCACCCTCTTAGAAGCTGTCCACAGATTCTGGTCTCATTTGGTGGACCACTTTCAGGCATGGATGTTTGGATACCTCCCACTACGTCGCTGACAGCTGGTCTCCTCCTGGTTCCCAGTTTGGTTCATCAAATCAGACCCTTTCCTCCACACGTGTTCAATTGTGGTTACGGCCCCTTCACACGTTCCCTCCCCTCCCCATAAGTGGCGTTCCCGCTGGCAACAAGAGATAGTATTGCTTCTCTGGGGTGCCTTCCCTGTTACTAAGTTTTGCCTCTTTTGGGTCAAATTTGGAAGTGTCCATCCCATGGTTGGCCTTCCTCACAATAAATTTAAAAGTCTACAACTACCGTGTATTTCTGCTTGTAAACAAGCCAGAGTTCAACTACAATAAGTCTCTGGGTGCTTAATCCCTTCATATCAGTTTTGGGATAGCAGTGCCTTTGGCAGTGGGGGATGCTTCTGCACAACAAAAGGGGTTAAAAAGTTTGTTTGCATGAGAATTTAAGCTTTGTTGAGGCAAAGCCTTGACTTGTCAAATTTAATTGACATTACCCCGTCCTCTTAAATGGTACTCTATTTTATAATAAATGAAACAAAGGCTCACAAATATTACTATAAACTTTGATGAATTGGCAGAAGTAGCTTAATCTTTTGAACTACTTAACACTTCACTTATCATTAAGCTGCATCTAAACTTTGATAGAATTAATCTTAGCTGTCTGGGTCCTTTTGTTTTGCTTATTAATTTTAAAAGCTAATTATTTGAGCTTTTATTGGAAGAAATTACATTTCTGTGACTTATTTTTTGAATCAGCCTTAGACAGGTAGAGAGACTTCCATAAAGTTTTAAGCGTTCATCAAACGTTCTGGAAAATACATATATAACATTTAGATAAATTAACATGAAGGAGAATATTAAGTCCCCTAAAATAATATATGCTTGGCGTAAAGTTACATTGATGTTGCACAGCCCTTAAGGCATCCAAGTAGGTTGAAGCAATCCATAATCCAAAAATATAGCACATTCTTTTTGTTCATAATTTGGAAACTCAACTTTTCATTAACCTGAAATTAGATCCATGGCTAAAAAATAATGCGCACCAGCTAAGCGGTTTACCCTTCATTAATGCATGGCAAAAGATAAGAATTTTTTTTGGTGATATTATTAAGCTTCTAAAAATCAATCAACCAGCAATTAGAGCCATTCTTCTTATTAAAAAATAGAACTGGAGAGGCCTAAGGAATCTTAAAAATCCCTAACATCCTCAGTTGAACGAGCTGGTTTATTTTCTTATTAACCTCTTCATCAACGACTTTGAATCAAATATTAGGATGCAGGTGGGTGTGCATATAGTTTCTGGTATAAATATAGTGTAGCACATCTTGTGCACAGCCTAAATAAAAATCACTTCTGCAAAAATATTACATTTTTTTCAGATCAGGATAATGCTTTTCTCATTTTTATCTTCAGTAAGACCATAGAGTTTATTCATAAATAGTCAATGAATGAAATGCTCAGCATTCCTTGCCATCAAGCCCAGATTCATACAGATTGTGGGAATCCAACTAGTTGTTGCTCACTTGTGATGGTAGCCGCAGGATTCCACAAATGAATTCTTTATATTAAAGCTAAAAACACTATTAAAACAAAAATCTGGGTTTATATGTTTTTACTAGTGTGAGCACAGGAAAAGAAAATCGAACAATCTCAGTATATGACCATTCAACATTTAAGCTTTATCAAGGGTTGAACGGAATTCAATGGTAAGTCAGAATAGCTTAGTATAGTCTAAAATAGGAAATATGTAAATCAACCTATTGAAGCTCATTAACTTGATTCATTTTGTCTGAACAACAGATGGGGAATCATTTTTTAGGCAATATGTACCCATGAGGTAACAATTTAATTTATTTTAGCCAATCCCCTTTTGTGAAAATTATTACATCTTAGGACCCCTACCACACCTATGTAAAGAGGTTGGTCCCCACTTAGGTGTTGGTTTTGAACTAGACGTGACCTGGGAAGAAACCTCTGATGGACCCCCTGGGTTCTCCCATGTGGTTGGGGAACTTTGAATTTTGACTTCATGCTATTTGCCCATTTAATATTCATAAAAGTGTTACCCCAATTTGTGGGGTTCCACTGAGAATTGGCCAGGGTCTTTCAGCTGATAAAATCATTAGTATTATTTGAATCACTCTTATTATCATTGCAAACTTGTAAATTCTGCCATTTACCCTTTTGGCCTATTTTGACCAAAAACATTATTTTCTTGAAGCTGGGAGTGTAAATGTCTGACATCGCGGCTATTAAGAATGTTGGGGAGAATAGGTCCATAGGAAGTGGCCATGTACCCGATTGATGGTAATCCCTGTAGCCAAGGACTTTAAAGAGTACTCATTTCCTCTCTTGTAGGTGATGGTGAAAGGACCCTACCAAATTTATCAGAGCTTGTCGCTTCTAAGAGTAGTGCAGTTATGGTAATATAGGACCATATCAGACACTTGGAATGTAGGTAGGTGGATTTAAAGCTCATTGGCAGCATGCCCCTTCTTTAGTCACCATTTTAGCCAAATTGGTCATAGCCTCAGAATAGATCTGGATGATGTGCTGAGCCAATCTTCTCAAAGCTTTTTAGGTTCCTCAGCTCTAGAAGAGAATACATCTTTAGCTAATAGAGCAGGTAATCCTGGTCCCCGCTCATACAAGATGCAGAATGAAGACATTTTCAAAATCTGGTGATAACTAATACAGTAGGCCATAAGGGCACTGGGTAAGAATTGATCCCAGTGAAGTAGATCAGAAGAGTCCATTTTTTGTAGAATTGATACCAAGGTTCCATCTGCTCTCTCCACAGTCCCATTGCTAGATGGGCTATAAGGAGCTGAGAAAAGTTGTTGGGCCCTCATGGAATTAGCCAGAATTTTGACTACTCTGAAGGTGAAGTTTTTACCATTGTCGCAAAGTAGTGCTTGGGGACAGCCATGACGAGTGAAAATGTTTTGATGTAAAAACGTGGCCTTGGCTGTTTGGGCAGGAGAGACACGGCTTCAACCCACTTCATAAAGTGGTCAATAGCTACTAGAATAAATTTTTTCCACCAGTAGTCTATGGGAGGGGACCTTCTACGTCTAAGTTGATGGTGTGGAACGGTTGTTGAGGGGTAGTTGGTTGATATTGGTATCTAGTTTTGAAACTGGATTGCTTTTTACATGTTCGCAGGCATCCAAGACTTTAACAAAAGTTTCTATAATTACTTCCCAATAGTAACGATCAACAAATCCACTCATATGTTTTCTTCACTCCTCCATGACCTATAGTGGAGTGAGCTTCCAGAGTAGCAGGTACACGTTCTGAGAGCATAAGGTAAGGAAACCACTTTGCCTCCACCTGCTTGCACAATTTTATACTCTCCACTCTGGTGTTGCAGGAGTGCTGGGCTAACATTTTCTGTATGGGCGCATCTTCATCCTCCCAGTTGTCAAGGGTCATTAAGAGGTCATATAACCTCTCTGACTTGATATTATCCAATTGAAAGACTGACAACTGAGTTAACCAATCAACATTCATGTGATGGGTTCCAGCCTGGTGTTTGATCTTCATGTCATAATGCTGCAGCTTTAGAGCCAACAAGCTAAAATGGCCAGTAGGATCCTTCATGTTTGCAACCATTTTGGCATGTATGTTCTATATTCATAGTGAAGGTGGCCAATACAGGAAAAGGTGGTAGCGATTTATAGCTAACAGAACGGCAAGGCACTCCTTCTCCATTACACTGTAGTTGCGTTCTGTCTTTGACAGCATCTTACTAAAATAGGATATGGGATGATCTACACCTTTTTCATCCAATTGGGCTAAGATGGCCCCAACGGTTTAGTCTTAGGCGCCAGTAAACAAGATAAAAGGTTTAGCATAATCTGGGTGCTTTAAGATAGGACGCTGTTATAGAAGTTGCTTCAACTTCTCAAAAGCGGCCTTTTGTTCAGCACCCCAATGAAAAGGGGTATTCTTGGTTAATAGACGGACAAGGGGCTCGCTGAGTCAGGCGAAATTAGGGATGAACTGATGGATATATCCCATCATCCCTAGCAATACCTGAATATCCCATTTATTTTTAGGAGGAGTCATTTTTGAGATTGCTTCGACATTGTCCTGTATGGGTTGGTTTCCTTCTTGGGAAATGGAGTGTCCAAGAAAATCCAATTCTCTTTGGAAGAAGGTACACTTTGAGGGCTTCAACCTGATATTAAACTCACATAAGCGTTGAAAGACCTCCTTCAGGTGATCAAGATGTTCGTTAAAGGTTTTTAGAACACTGTGATGTCATCAAGATAAACGATGACACAACTTAACTTTAAATCCTGCAAGATGTGATCCATAGCACGACAGAAAGTTGCAGGTGCATTTCACAACCCCTTAAGGTGATTGGGTGAGTTGGAAGTGACCCTCACTGCAGATAAGAGCACATTTCTCCTGATCTTAAGAAAGGTCCATTTGCCAATGCCGCTGGCCAAGTCCATTGCGGAGAAAAAAAGTTAGATCTGGAGAGTTGTTCCAGGGCATCATCAATGTGGGGGATAGGATAGCTATCCTTTTTTGTGTGGTTATTTAATTTGTGGTAATCTATTACTATCTGATGACCTCCGTTCTTCTTTTTAATTATCAAAAAGGTGGAAGATCAAGGGCTTTGTGAAGATACTAGTAACCCCGCTTCTAGTAACTGCTGGATCTCTGCCCTCATCTGTTGTTCTTCCACCTTTGACTTGCAATAAGGTATGGACCTAATAGGATGGGAATCACCCATATTGATGGAGTGGCTCCAGCCCTTCATGTGGCCATAATAAGTATCTAACTTCGAGAATATATCGCTATAATCGCCTAGTAAAGTATGGACTTTTTCCAGCTCTTCTGGGGTCAGCTCATCTGAGATATGGACGTTGGTTAAGTTACATACCAGGTTATTCATTGGAAAGTCCAAATCCGTCATAGAACTGATGTAGTGGATACGTTCAAAGTCCCAACTGGCTCTAAAAACCCAAGCCAATCTCCTGATATTTTCTTATAACCATGTACTTTCTAGTGAGGTTTTTAAGCAGAATAGTAGTAATAGGCCTCTGGTAGTCTGGTTCTAATATCCCAGGCAATACCCAAGGCTTCAAGAGACTAACATTTTCAAGAAAAAAGAGGTGCAAAAAACAGTGGTGTGGTATTTAAAGCGTGATTTTTGTGTCAACCACTCATTGTTCACCAGAATTAATCAAAACCTCGTCTGCAGCATAGAAAGGGATACCGTCTCTAGCATCCACTGAATCAGGCTTTTCTTTGTGTTGCACTCAGCGGTAAATTATGTAAAGTTATAGCTGAAAAAGGGTATTCAACCAGGAAAGAGTATTCGTTCTTGCTAGGATCTTTATTGGATAAGACTAAAGGGACTTAAACCTTTCTTTCACTGCTAAATTTCAATTTTCGAATATTACAATCACCCAGAAATTTAGCTTAACGAATCTAACAAATAATGGTGGTAAAGTCCACTGAACGCACCTCTGATGCTTCAGAATTCACTCAAACTCACCCCAAATCACAGAACCCTTGGCTGCCAACTTGTGCATCAACCCGTACAACCCGCTCCCAAACTGCAGCTGCAAAAGCAGAAGCAGACCAGTTTTTATTAAACCATGGTGGGATCACAAATGATACCACCACTGTACATCCTACCCCAGTCAACTCTGTGTTGACTGAGGGTCATCCAATTAGAGCGCCCCACCCTGGAGGCACATCTAAGGTTTTACCCACAGTAGTAGGGAGTATTGCAGCTCCCAATACTGCACATGAGGTTTGTATGGCTTTGCCAACTGCCTCCACTTTGGAAATCAGCCTGGGCGCCCAAACTGAATCGTCAGAAAGTGTTGAATCAGTTGGTCATCATTTTTTCACTTCCAATATTACCCAAAGTGACCAAACTGAATCTACAGTAATTGGTGAGTCAGTTGGCCGTCATTTTAATGGTTTGGAAGGTAACCAACGAGCCTCAACTGACTCAACACTGAGTGGTGAATCAGTTAGCCATAATGTTCATCAAAATCAAAATCAACATCAAAATTCAAATGGGACTAGCCAAATAGCCAATCAACCAGCTGGAAAATCCCTACCAGTATTTTCTGATGGTCGGATGAAGGATGGAGTAATAGATTGGTTTGATGATGAGCCAGAATTACCCAATCAATTGGCAGGGAATAAGCCCAAACCAGGTAAGCCTACCCAACCTTCAAAAAATTAAGTACTTACTGGGAAGGCCCAGCAAGGGCCAGCGCGTAAATCCAGAGTAATGCCAGCGCCTCCGTCTGGTATTCCCCCCATGGGGAATCCACTAAATTACATTTAAATTTAAATCTAAATGTAAACAAAAATAAGCAAGTGAAGGATGACTCAGGCGCATGGCAGAAAAAACTAGTGCCTGAACCACCCACCATTGACCCTCATGAAGCTGCTTTTGTGGCTGAAGTGAAGAAGAGATGGGCATGTACTCGCTCACAACGTGCACTCCCTAGGTCCACTCTTGCTCATGCAGTTAGAGTCTACTATGGGCATAATCCTGTTGAGTTTTATGAAAGTAATTATGTTAGTTATTTTATAGCCATAGCAAGAGCTTTTCCATCTAACACTACTATTCATGAAGTGGTGGAAAGCTACTATATTAAAGTAGGGTTTACAACTGCAGTGGATGCAGACCGTGCAGCCTCAGTTACAATTGAGATTCCTCATGGCTCTCATCATGTGCTGAGAATTAGATCTAACTTTGAGAAAATTCTTGGGTAACTTTCTCAAATCTTTTCAACTACAATGGACTCAGAATCCCTTAAGCTTGCTCTTCATTGAGGATTGATGGAATTTGGGTCAGTTCTATCAGTAGATCTGTGCGCACCAGCCTATTATGCCACAACCCAGAGGGCTCATATTGCTAGGGCATCATTTATCCCCAATCCAATGGTGGCTCGCAACATGGAGGTTATCCCACGTGTTGCAGTCATTGGATCCTGTTCAGAAGTCTTCTTTGTTTATCCATACCAGGAATGACCATGTTGCTCATGGTGTAATGCTTTGGGACACCTATATAATAGTTGTACAGCTTGTAAACAAGCTATCTCATCTAGTAGCCAAATCCCTGCGACAGGTAAGAAACGCTCCCATACAGCAGCAGTGGCAATCCCACAACCAACCCACTGGGTGCCCGTACAGGATATCACCCCTCTGCCCTTTGTGCAGCAGTTGATAAGGCACAGCCAGTAGCACAACTTTATTCCCTTAATGCAGAAAACCCTCTCCCTATGGGAACTCCTTCTAAATTGCCAGACCCTTCACTAGCCCAAAATAAATGCAGATCTGCTTCTCATCAAGCTAACACAGAGGAAGCCAGCCCAGGGGTGGAATTTAAAATGAATTGAGTAACACAAATTACCCCAAGGGTGAAACAGGTATGGAGTACCCCAAGTTGGGGTGGAGGCACCAAATCATTGCCACCCCCACCATCTACGGGTATTGCAACTCAGACGCCATTCTCAGTACTGAAGGAGGTGACTATGGACTCTGATACATCAGATGATGCACAAATGGAGGAGTCTATGGAGCACCCTCAAGATAATCCTATGCAAAGCAGCGGGGGAAGTACCTTGGGCTGGCTTACAGGCTCCTCAGCACCAATAACTCAGGATAATCCTCCTCCTCGTCGATCAGCACAGATTGCTGCAAAGAGTCAAGCTCAAGGACTAAAAATAAGCAGCCTTATGGATGCAGGTGGAAGCTCCGGTAACCCCCCAGCATATGGAGGGGGACAGCTATAAGGCCCCAAAGGGGCACCCTGACCCTGCAGTCCATTAACTATAATGGGCTGCAGGATTACAAGCGGAGAGCCCGCCTCCTCCACAATTTCAGGTCGACTCACATAGATATTGCAGCCATCCAGGAGCCCCATGTCCCCCCCTCCGATTTTGTAGCATGGAATGACCAATATGGAGGTAACTCCTGTTGGACACACTATGTGGCCCTTATTATCCTCGACCCCTGGGTAAAAAACCACCAATTTTTGAAACACCTTGATGATCGCCTTATATTGGCTAAATTATCAACCCCTGAGTACTCCTTCTTTGTTGCAAGCATATACCTGCCAAATGCAAGTCAAGAGCAAGACCGTTATTTTATGGAACTTGCTCTACTACAACTCCCAGGCAATACAGTGCTGATGGGGGATTTCAACACAATATTAAGTCAGGTGCGTGACACCTTTCCTCCTGCCACACAAGACAGATGAGGTACAGCTCGGCTTCAAAATTTCCTCAGGTCAAGTGGTTTCATGGATGCCCTCCCCCTCAGCGTCTGGACTTGGCTGTATGTCTCGGATCTAAGGTGCAGGTTGGAGATTCACATCAGCTTCACAGATTGATATGGCCCTAGTGGGCCCATTGCTGAATGGTCGAGTTTCCTCTCCCATAACCTGAGATAACACTATAAGTGATCACAGATCCCTCACGGTGATCCTGACAACAATTACAGACCATCAAGAAGATTTTGGCCAAGGATTGCTCCAGGGCTCTTGAACAACCGGTTTTTTAAGAGAGAAGATAAATGCAGCCATTTGTGAGACAGAGCACCTGGCCTCACTTCATTCTTAAACTTTACAAGAAAAATGAGCTGATACAAAGCAAGGATCCTAAAGGTAGCCTACAATTGTGCTAAGGCCCGAATGACAGCGGCCCAGGATAAAGTCAGACGTGCTGAACTAGAATAAGACAACTTGAGAGGGATTGCCGACTGGTGCCTTCCTTTCAATGGTTGGAGGCTTGGGAATTGGCCCACGAGACATACCAGAAGGAACTTACTGAGCAAGAAGAACGTGCATCAAACTTCACCTCGTCACATTACTACACCCAGTGGGAAAGGCCCGCCCGTTTCTTTTACCAGAAGCAAAAATCCCGCTCAAAGGATCAGGAGATTGCAACCCTGAGGGTGGGGACCACTGTCACCACAAACAAGGAGGAGATCACCAGCGAAATCCACCATTACTATTCAGCCCTCTTCAAGGCTTCCTGGGTAAGCCCAGCAGATGTTCATAAATTCATTGAAGGGGCTCTGGAACCAATGGTTAATTTCTCAGCGGATGAAGAACTTCTCGCACCAATTACACAGCAAGCAGTAATGGACATTCTACTCCACAGCCCACATCTGAAGGCCCCAGGCCCAGATGATATCCCGTTTGAGGTGTATCTATTGGATCCCGTCGCAGTTACAAAGGCCCTCCAGCCCCTCTTCTTGACCCTCCTGGCAGAAGGGGGAGTACTTACTGACTCGAGAGGATCAATTATGACCCTTATCCATAAGAAAGCGAGCTGAAAGGACCTTGCAAACTGGCGACTAATGTCACTATTGAACACGGACCACAAACTATTTACTAAGCTTCTAGAAAACCGCATTACTAATTGGTCAGCACCACGCCTCAACCAAGCTCAACATGGATTTATCCCAGGAAGATCGCTTTGGAACAATTACAATGAGCTTCTGGCAACCCTGTCAGCTACCTCGTCTCAAACACATGGTTTTGTGGCGCTTCTGGATATGAAAAAAGCATATGATTGAGTAAATTGGAAGTATCTGGATGCCTCCCCTAACCCGCCCCCACATCCCACCACAAGCTAGGACATGGCTATCAGCGCTTTACGTTCAGCTTCACACTAAGGTACTGTCCCCAAAAGGCTTTACAGCAGCGGTTATGGTTGAACAGGGTCTCCGGCTAGGGGATCCACTGAGCCCAATTTTGTTCAACATAGCTTTGGATCCTCTTCTGGCCCTACTGCAGGAACGACTGGTGGGTATTCAGGTTCCAGGGAAACCCCCCACCCGAACCATAGCCTTTACTGATGACACAGCAGTGGCAGTAGGATGTAAGAAGGACCTAGACATGGCCATGGAGGCCCTGGATTGCTACTCTAAGGCGTCCAATGAAAAAGGTAATACTTCTAAAATCGTTATAGTGCAAGTTTAATACCCCATCTTTTCCTCCGCCTTTTGGTTTGGAACCTACCCAGGACACCTTTTGGCATCTAGGTGTCCTCACCACACCACAAGGGGTTGCAATCAAGGATAATGAGGACCGCTTGCTTAATGTAATAAACTCTCGTGTAGCTAGCTGGAGCTGCCAGCGTATTACCCCACAGGGGCGCGCCCTAATGGCGAATGTTTTTCTCTATCAAAAGCTATGGTTTCTCGCTCATGTCTGCCACTTTACGGACAGTTTCTACATGAGGTTGAATGTGCTACTTCGCTGTTAGATATGTGGATTCAACCACCCACCCACAGCTCTGACCACAATATCCCAACCCCGCAGTGATGGGGGCCAAGGTCTTTTGGACACTAGGTCTCATGCCACTTCAATACTGACGGGGTTCCTTAAGCCTATCGTTTGCTGGGATATGGCTCCAATGCCGTAATGGGCTCCAGCCTTACGCCAGGGTTTACCAGCCTCTCTAGGGCTCCCACGAACCTCACCTACAGCTGTGGGAGAGTGGCTAACAAACCATCCAGGCACCGCCTCAAATCTTCATCAAGTTTGTACTGAATTCAGGCTCTCCTTGCACTTAAGAGGGCAGGAGTACGGGTGTACCACGCCTTCCCTTATAAAAGGAGTGGCCCTGGGATCAGCCCCAGCATCACACCCTGGTCCACAATGGGAGGATTGTTATCTCCCATCTCCACCCTTTGGATAGACCCCCTATGCGGCCTCATCTCCTGGAACATTCACCCCCCGCTGTGGAATGTGATCTCAAGGCGCTCTGGAAAGAAGTTACCCATCCTGTTCTCTCATCAAAAGTGTCAAATACATTGTGGCGTGTTCTACACTGCTCATACAGGACAGGGGATCGAAATGGTCCCACCTTCAAGCACAAGGGCTGCCCACAATGTGCAGAGCTGACAGACACCCACCTCCACCGCTTCTTTATTTGCCCCCTCATAGCCCCTTTCTGGAACAAGGTCCACGAACTCCTGCGAGCAGAACTCTGGGTAGCGCACCCAGTTTTTGACTTCATGTTCAAACTTTTACTCCCCAATTGCTCCCAATCATTAAGGGTCCTGGCATTTGGTGTAGTGATATGGATTATTTATAATTAATATCTTCGCGCCACTTTTGACTCCACTCTATGGACGCTGCCCCATATAATCACTCACTTTCAGGTTCATTTCAAGATGTCTCTGAGAGTATTTACCATGTCGCCATGGGCCAATAGGTCAGTTCAAGTGGACATCTGGCTCTGGCAAAGTTTCCCCCACCCTTTCTCGACACCTCCACTTACCCCTGCCTTCGCATCAAGCTCTTAGGAGCTCAGGTGTGATTAAATAAAGATCAGTGTATCCCATCTTTAAGTTGGGACCACCTAGTGCTAAAAAAGACTAAAGGGACTTTATTGTTGAGTAACGAGAGAAAACCTTGCTTCATGTAAATTATTTCTTCATATTCAATCATAAACTGGAAACCTATGAGCATATCATAGGTGGTGTTGTCCAAGGACACTATGGGGGCCAATAAAATAAGCTTCTCAATTCAAATGGGAAGGGAAGAATATGTCCCAATGGCATGGGTGTTGTTTGGGCCTGCGGTTCCAAACTCTTGATTGTAATCCAAGTTAGGCTCCAGATTTATCTTTTTTATGAGCTTAGTGGAGATAGCATTAACCAGGGAGCCAGTATCCAGGATGGCCATCACCTGAACTTTTCAAATGACCACTTCAACCTTGGTGAGTGTTCCTCCAGAGTTAGGAGACAGAGCCAAAACCTCCTTGAGCTTGAAAGTGGAGGTTAGTTTAAGAGCAGTCTCAGGGATTTATCCAGGATGAATTTAATGGTATGGACCTGCTGAAAAGGTCGAATCAAGTTAGCTAAGAACTGGTCACCATCGCTGTCAGTGTCAATAACTTTGGGGCACCCCTAAAATTTGGCTGAGGTATGATTCCTCAGGTATGGTGGTCTCATCTACTCCTTCAGCATTCAATCAAGCAGGGACTTCCACTTCCGTGGGTGATCCCAATATGTAGTCACCAATATCATCATAACCTCCTTCAGATCCATCCACAGGGGTATTCTCAACAACTGGCAAGGTCGCAATTGAGGTAGGGGAGACGGCCACATGAGTTTGGGTAAATCTTTTGACCATACCTCTTTCCAGAAACCCTTTATTGTCACAGGGATTACCCTTAAGGAGCGCAACTACTTGCTTGGCTGGAGGAAAGGCACAGCGGCTTTAGTGAGCTTGTGTGGGAGCACAGTATTAACTGCATTATAGGTCTTAGGCCTACAGGAGGGAGTGATATCTGTTTTAAGTCGCACTGAGGGAGCAGGTTTCGCAGAAAATAGGCACAGGTGGGCTCAACCCCAACTGTTCATCAGGTGTAAGCTCCTCAATGGTTAAAGCTGAAGGTTTCACCTCAGCTTCATTTGTTGTTGCACATTAATGGAAATCAGCTACGTCTAACAGAGCTTCTTTTATGTCGCAGATGTTTTTGAAGTAGCTTTTCACTGAAATGATATGCCTGGATAGAGAGGGTTGGGAAGCTAACCTAGCTAACATGGCTGAGATAGCATCATCAAGGGTTAGCATTTTAGACGTTGACAGCCTCTGAAAAGTGAGGTAAAATCACTCAGCAAAGGTAGAGGTTGGTTCGCCCTCATACATGCTAAGGCGCATAAAGGCATGTTTTCTTTGTTTATACTCTGCTTTGAACAAGATTCAGCCAAAAGAGCCTCCTTCACCTCAACTCAGGTATGTAGATTGTACATGTAAGGAATTATCATCTCTTGCGCCAAGAAACTTAAGCAAGGAATGATGTGTTGAATTTTTTCTTATCAGTTGCTCCTTGGATGGCAGATTCATAAACATACACAAATAAAGCAATACTCCCTCACTGAGGGGTAAATTGTCTAAGAGGGAGTTTAATGGACGCTGCTCAAGCTCTTTAAGTTGGGATAAAGTGCTTGCTAGTTGCTTTACCAGGGCAACTATCCTTGATTCATCTTGAAGGGAAGTCGGAAAATTACTTACTTTGGAAGCCTCCATTTTTGAGTTTTGATTTTTTGGTGTACTGGGTAGCCCCTGTAGTGAGCACCAATTTGTGGGTATCTAGATAGTTGTTGCTCGCTGATGCTGGTAGCCGCTGTATTCCACAAACAAATCTTTATATTAAAGCTAAAAACAATAATAAAACAAAAGGCTGGTTTTATATGTTTTTATTAGTGTGAGCGTAGGAAAAGAAAAACAAACCCTATCAATATCTGACTGTTCAGTATTTACGCTTTATCAAGGGTTGAACGGAATTCAATGGTAAGTCAGAATATCTTAGTATAGCCCAAATTAGGAAATATATAAATATAACCTATTAAAGCTTAGAAAAGTCGATTTATTTTTGTTGAACAACGGATAGTGAATTATTTTTAGGCAAGATGTACCCATGAGGTAACAGTTTAATTTATTTTAGCTAATCCCCTTTTGAGAAAATTATTACATCTTGAGACCCCTGCCACACCTATGTAAAGAGGTTGGTCCCCTCTTAGGTGTTGGTTTTGAACTAGACGTGACCTGAGGAGAAACCTATGATGGACTCCACAGGTTCCCCCACATGGGCAGGGCAATTTGACTTCCTAACTTCGTGCTATTTTCCCATTTGACATTTGTAAAATTGATACCCCAATTCACGGAGTTCCACTGAGAATCAACTAGGGTCTTTAGGCTGATAAGATTGTTAGTATTATTCAAAACACTCTTATTATCATCGCAAACTTTTAAATGTTTGACATTTCCACCTTTCAGCCTATTTTAAACCAAAACATTCTTTTCTTGAAGCTAGGAGGGCAAATTTCTGACGAAATTATAAAAATCTAATCTGTTTTGTACTTCTTCTACATTAATATGCACATAAACAACAATTTAATATCACTTAATCTGAAGGAAGCAAGAATATTGATCATCTTACAAATTTGGATCTCACCATCGTTAATATGAATAATCTCAGGTGCAGTGACCAGTTTCAAGTTTAACCAGAAAACCAGGTAAAATAGCTTTCCTTATAATACCAAGAAATATCTAATTAATTTCAGTCACCACTAGTATTGATGGTCTGCCAGAATGCTCAGGCTAAAATCAACTCTAAACAATATGTCCTATAAATCCTTGATTCAGTTGGCAAACACTTGTTCTGATCACAGATCTTTTTATACTTGATTGACACTATGCCATCCTTGAAGGTGAGATTGGTAAACGCCTGATACAGGGCGCCAGCCCACTTTACTTCCATTTATAATAAAAAGTAATGGTTTGTTCTGATATTTCTAGCACATTCTCCTCAAATTTTCCTTGAACAAAAGTCTTCATAAAATAGTCACATTAATAGAGTTGTAATTATGATTCTAAAAAACAATGGCCGGGTGGGTATTACTATTGAGACAATCCTCAGCTACAATGTACTTTAATTTCCTCCATATGTAGTCAGAATGGGCCCATGGTAGCATACTATCTACTATGGTCAATATCAGGCATGTAGCCAAGTCTTTTCAATAGTTTGGTGAACAACATATTATTTGGTGAATTTCTATCCATGATAACTCTTACCCTGATTTTATTTTTCTGTGATATCAAGAAAGGTACACTCAGCATAATAGGCAACAGAGGAGTTTATTAAGCTTCCTTAAAGTTTCCAGCTTAACCAAGATAAGACTGTAAATTATCAAATATCTGAAAGCTTAATTCCTTTTATACTCCATTTGGTATGTCCACTTGGACTCCATTCAACTTGAGGACATTGTCAGAGATGACCAGAAGCTCTTGCTGCTCCAGTTGCTGAACATATTCCTTAATAAATACTTTCTGTGCTAGCTTGAGTTCATGTTACTTTTGTTAGTGAGTGGTTAAAGCTACCACATAGTCAACTAATGAATTGATGAACTTCAGGATGTGGGGCCTTGGAGTTATTACCCAGTTTTCTAGAGCGGTTGACTCTTTAGTGCTTTTTTTCTGTATGATTTTTGGAGAGCTTGTGGAAGTAGTATATTCATTAACTACTTTACCCCTTCTTTCCCCGATTTTTTGTCAGCTGGCATTCCCCACATTTACTTGACTTTGGGCAACATAATGGCATCGGTTTGATTAGTGGCATGTCTTATACAAATGTTACAGATCATGGATCAAACAACCAATTTATTCTAATGAGGGCCATGAAGCTTATTAATATACTTTTTGGTGAGATGGACCTATTACAGCTATTGCATGTCTCACTGTAACTTCTGTAAGGCACGTGAAAAGTAGTAGTGCAATGGCAGAGATACTTTACCATCAGAGTAATACAGGGTCTTTATTCATTACTGGTAACAGAACCTGATACAACTCCTCGTAGGGATTACAGGCATGTTAAAGGTCAATATGTGCATCAAAGTCGGTAATTACAATAGCCTAAGATAACATCTGCGCCTCTAAATAAAAACAAACGTCAAAAACTACCAGGGTTCCATCTTTTCTAAATGAGATGATATGGAGTTTTGTCTTCCAGGTATCATCCTTTCTGCAGGAAAATTCTTTGACAAAGAGGTCCTTAGAATTAGTAAAGTCAAACCAACATCCATCCAGTTTAGCATAACTAATTCATGACTTTTGGAGTCCAGGAAGCTCATTATAGCTACAAGTTTGCCCTTATAGTAGGCACTCTACATACTGATCTCAAATAATTCAATATAATGTTGAATATTACTATCTTTGCTAAGCTTAGGTAAGTTATAAGGGTTTACATGAAATGGCTTTCATGGTCGCAGTGTAAAAGGTCTTATATGATCCCATAAAACTTTCTGGGTTAAGTAGATTAAGGTAGAAAAAAATGCCTTGAGCCACTGGACCAGCTAAGAGGAAGGGTTTAGGGTTATGAGCGAAGGCACCAGATGTATACAAACTGGTTGTATTGGAGCCTCATGAGGAATAGTTGTCAAGGAATTTGAGGGAGGAGTTACTGGATTATCAGGATGATAAGCCACACCTGCCGTTGGAAGGGAGGTAAACAAGGTAGGCATATGTGCCATATGTGGCGCCTCATCGCTCACTGTATCAGTATCAGTGGGGCTAATTTACCAATTTTCAATAAATACTTGAGAGTTGTTCCTTTAAATGACCATGATAGTATCTGCAAAAGCCATTATGGATAACTTTTACAAACTGATTTGTTATATTTGAAAGATGGCGGAATTCTGACTTCTTCATGTATTTGATTTGATCATTTTTGGTAAGAGGCTAAAAAGCTCACTTTAAATTCAAGCTTTTATCAACTAGTACTTTTACTTTAAATCCCTGAGTTTGCTTTTATAGACGCAGGGAATCAGTCCTTGAAATAAATCAGCGTTGGAGCTAACAGTTGCATCCTTATACTTACTAGGCCATCAAGGAAGTGTTGATGAAATTCAAGTTCTTTTACTAATCTGACTAAAAGGTAATCATTCACTTGTAACCTTTCAGAAAATCAGCCATTGTGTCCATTTAATTCATCCTACGATTGATGAATAGCCTTATTGTTAGTTTGTTGGGCCTCATGGTCAGCTACTCCAGCTTTGGTTATGTTTTTCAACTTCTTCACCCAAATAAATTTCAGCTTGGGTGCAATAATGAGTAATATTAACAATCCATTGAGGGACTTCCCAATTATTTATAATGAAGATAAAGATCTGCTCCAGATCAGCGTTGATCTGAGAGCCAGTTCTTCTATCTTCTAGTGAGTGGCTCGAGTCTGGTTTTGATTGCAAAAAGTAATAGCTTCAAGATCATAGAATGTTTTGTACAATAATTCAACTATCTGATAATTATCCCACTTTTGTGCTGCCATAAATGCATCTAGTCCGCCATCATTGTTATGTTAACAGGCAATGGTCCGCTGAACTTGGTGAATGGACGTGTCATGGATTTGGCTGACTAAAAGAAGAATGGTATCCAAACTGGGCGTGTTAATGCCCAGTGGAAAACCCATAGTGCCAGGATCAGCCGTCTTAGAGACTCTGGGAGAGACGTTATAGCGTTGCATGAGGATAAATCTATTCAAACATATACTAAAGGCCTATAAGCATCCAAATGGCCGAAATGGGGCATCTGTAGGTATTTCTGGGGCAATCTCTAAGGGTGGGAGAAGCAGGGAGGAAGACAACTCCTACAGGTTCCATGGTTTTTGGTATCTGAATTGAATTGGATCATAAAATAAAGAAACACACATTAAACAATTGCGCCAAATTGGTGACAGATTGGCAGGGAAAATCAAGGTCATAGGTGTGCATGGCGTGCATGATGGATTGCAACGATGATTGGGGATGTATACTTCCAAAGTATAATCACAGAATGACAATTTACTTAAAAAGTGGATTATAACATCCACTTCATGGTTGTGAACAGATTTTTGTAAATGGTGGAATGATTTTCAATATACACTTAAAAACCTAGTGACATGATGTGGAGGGAAGATTCCACAAACAGTAAACTAAAGGAAGTATATGATTCTTTGAAGGTAGATTTAAAATAAAAAACATGCAACTTACCCTGAGGGTTGTTGCCTTTATAGGAGGGGAAGGAATAATGGAGGGGAGCTCAAAGAACTATCATGGACCTGGGCCCCTGACATATTTATATTTAAATTTTAAATTTATTGCAGGGAAGGCTGACCATGGGATGGACACTTCCAAATATGATTCAGAAGAGACAAAACTTAGTACCAGGGAAGGCACCCCAGAGAAGCGATGCTATCTCTTGTTGCCAGCGGAAACGCCACTTATGGGGAAGGGGAGGGAACGTGTGGAGGGGCCGTAGCCACAACTGAACACGTGTGGAGGAAGGGGTCTGATTTGATGAACCAGACTGGGAACCAGGAGGAGACCAGCTGTTGGCGACGCAGTGGGAGGTATCCAAACATCCATGCTTGAAAGTGGTCCACCAAATGAGACTGGAATCTGTGGACAGCTTCTGGGAGGGTGGGGGAGGAGCCTGCGATAGCATCTAAGACAATCGTGTGGATGGTCCACATGGCGATTGCAACCACCAAAGCGCGGAGGGAGGGTGGAAGAGAGGGGGCCATTGATAGAGCAAACATATCTCTTGACAGACTGAAGAGATGCGTTTGATCCTGGCCTAGTAGACATTGAACTTTGCGCCATATCACTTTAGAGGTAGGGCACTTCTCCAGGCGGTGGAACAGTGTTCTGTACTGGCCACACATGACACAGGATGAGTTTAAAGCATTAGAGAGCTCAACTGTACGATACACCCGCCTCAGGCAGCACCACACATGGGAGCAGACTTGAGGCTGCAACAGAGGATGGTGTACGTATTTCCAGATAGTTTTTGGGTCTCAATGGAGTAAGGGATGTCCATCATGTCCAGGTAGTCCACCCTGGATA
This sequence comes from Massospora cicadina, assembly GCA_022478985.1. NCBI lineage: Eukaryota > Fungi > Entomophthoromycota > Entomophthoromycetes > Entomophthorales > Entomophthoraceae > Massospora > Massospora cicadina. The sequence continues at coordinate 619 of JAKSZP010009482.1, read as the reverse complement.
GGACATGGGGCCGAATGGGGATCACGCCATCATGGATGGGTAGCCACTGTACCTCTTGTGTGAACTGAGGAGAGGGGCGGCCTCTTTGGGTTGTATGTCCGCTAATATGAATTCTCCACTCAGTGCTCCGCATGGAGAGTAGGATTCGTTTGTAGTGGGTTTTAGTCCTGTGAGGACCTGTGGCCGATGTGTGTGATGTGATGTATTTCATCAGGGAGTGGGGGTTCGATGGATTGTTGAGGCCCAAGGTGCAGGAGAAGTTGGAGCGGGCTGCGCAGGACCAGTGTTGGGAGGAGAGTGTAGGGGCGGTGACGGCCGCAATCCAGGTGCCCAGGATCTTGGCAGCATAGCTTTGAAGTAAGCAGGCCCATGCCACCATGATGATGAGGGCCAAACATGACCTATAGCCATACTGGTGGAGGGCGGTCTGACCAAAGCCATCCTTGCAGCAAGGCATACAAGGATTTGAAGAAGCTTGGGGAGAAGGGGATGGCGTGGGCTCTGAACCAGACTTTGGAAAGGAGCATAGAGTTGGCTAAAACAACCCTGCCAGTAAGGGAAGTAGGGTGGGCTCTGAGAGAGGCGATTTGCTTCGTCACATTATGGAATACAGCCTCCA